>DWNK01000404.1:0-11843 GCA_018250315.1 Hyalothyrus neleus pemphigargyra | reverse complement strand
AAGATGGCATTCATTTACGGTAGGTATTTGTGAGAAAAAAATGGTAGCCGATATTATCTCTGCTGGGTAGATCGTAAAGGGTTATATTTCGTGCGGACGTTTCGATGGAATTTGTCCCGGCATAAAATTTCTATTTGGCAACCGTAGTAGTGGGGTTGGAGAGCGTAAAATCAACAGATTAGAACGGAGCCCCTGCCGTTCGCCCCACGGCGTAGAACCCTCGGCGCATAAAAGTAATATCTATTCGTTGCCATAGCTATTGTTGGTCTGCGGTTAGGGCTGTCGACTACAAATATCCAGAATTAAAATAGATAAGTATTGACGCGCACTCGAGCGCTAACGTCCATAACAAGTAGAAGAATCACAATGGTTACATGTGTTCGCGCAATTAGAACACTTTTAAAAAAAATATCATATCGTCAATCATTTAGGGGCATTATTTTAAGAATATACAAATGTTCTGAGCAGTGCTAGGAAGCTTATTATTATTACTAATACGAGTATTTATTATTTGTAAAGCATGTTTAGTTTAAAAAATATATATACTTCTTGATAGCCCTGATTCAGTTGAGAGTTGAACGCGTCTCTAAGCAAACGATACATTATCTCTGCTTCAGATGAATATTGGGGGAGCTCTCGTTCGCTCCCCAAATAATATTTCGATCACAATGTATTTTACAGAAACAAATGCCATCATAACAGTTGAGAAATCTCGGTAATATGATTTATAATAAATTTCATATTTTTCCGCACAGACATAAGCAAATGTTAAGTATTTTTTAATAAAGAAATCTTTTCATTTAGATACCCATTCGCTCTAACTAAAATTTTATAAGCTTTACGTACAATTTTCAAATGAAAACAAAATATGTTTTTCAAACCAAACCTTAATTGTTGAGAGAATATTAGATTATTAACGACAAAATACCTTTACAAGAAATTAAATAAAAATGTCGTTCGCTCGGAAAAACCGTAAAAACATTGTTTATTAACTTTCCGAAATTCGTGTTTAGACAGTGATTCGCAAGAGTAGTTAGAGCATATTGTATTGGGCTGCCGAAACGCCGCCCGCCGCCGCCCTCGCGCCCCAGGCGGCCTGTCAAACAACGTTTACCCCACAAACGCGCTACGCAACAATATTTTTTTTAATAACCAACATTCTCCTCGCTAATCACTACCGAAGCTGACATAACAATTTTACACGTACCAATTTAGCTTAAACGGCATCGGAATATGACAACATTTTCATGATTTTACATCTAATGAGTTAATGAGATATGTTTGATGAGGTATTTGTGCGCTTCAATAATCAAAAACTTTGTTCAACTAGTCTGTAAAACATGAATAACATAACGAGATTACATACCTGTTTATGCATTTCCACGTTGAGGCCGTAAGACATTTCATAGTACTGAAACATAAATAGTAGATTACTTGATTTGTTTACATTAAATGGAGAACATACATAGGTTTTATAGCAAGATCGATGGCATTGGTATGCGCGACAATGTTCGGCGTGACATAGAAAGTTTTGGCACAGATTAACTTCCTCAAATCATTGGAGGCGAGTGACTAAACATCCGCAGTAGCGCAGTTTGGAAACCAGCCAGAAGTGTTTCCGACACATAAAAATGCTCGCGAAAATTTTCTCTTGAACGTATTAAAATAAATTGCGAGCGATTTGGCAACACTTAATCGTGATTCATATCTAAACGGACCGCGCGGGCAAGGATTAGGGGCTGCCAAGTATCTATTCTCATTTTTGAAAAATGTCTCCTCTCGTTTGTGCCAATTACGGACGATGTCGGCTATTTAACATATGTTTATGACAAATTACAATAAACACGTCTCATGCGCGAATGAATAATGTATTCCTCGAGGCAATTACACAAACAAAACATTCGTGACTAATTACATAGTATCAACGATAAAATTATTATACCTGTCCGTCGTTAACGGTTAATGTATGGTTATAAAATATAAATATAATACAATGGCGAGTACTTGCGTGTTATAAATAGCAATAAATCAACACTTTCGACATTAAATATTTATCTTTAAGAGCCATTATTATGTGAAATCGTATTAGTAAGTAGTACCTACCTAATAAATATTATATTTCTACTTTAAGACAAGTACAATACGTACGACACACAACAATGAACGTTTTTGATCCAATAATTACGTTTTAATATGAATTGTATAGATTTTATCGGAGCCAATATCAACTCATGGTAAGTATGTTTCATTACGAGTACAAGCTCTCATAATATTAGAGTTATAACAGAGCACTTGTCACACAAATGTGCTCGTATTCACATAATACATGTCAACGATTATATTATCTCTAAATAACGGAGGGTTTGTGAAATAAAGTGCTTGACTTGAACCGACGGAAATTAGTCAGTGGTTGACAATTGACATGCGGGCGTCCGACGCACGAGACGAGTTTATATTTTTTTGTTATCATTTCAATGAAAAGATTTTCTCATGGCTCATTTACGTTAAAATGATAATGATATTACTTTTAAGTACTTACCATAACATAATGCCTTTGTATTTCAATTTTTTCACTAGCCAGCTTTTCACATTCCAATTTTAAACTGAAACAAAAGAAACAAGTTGAAGCTTATTATAACGAAAACTGTACTTTTCATGGAAATATAAAAGCAATGAGGGTATTTGCTTCTATTCGCCCTTAAGAGGGCGAAAGAGTAGAGAGAACTATAAATAAAATGAGATGTATAGTCAAATAATTTTATTTACAAAGCAGACATATTTAAATCTATCTATATATAAAATTAAAAAGTTTTTTTTGCATACAATTCAACTTAGTAGTAAGCTTGTAACCAGTAACCACATAAGACATTAGACAGACATAATAGGTATACCATCGTGTAGCAGAAAAGGTACCTAAACTCATCATTTTGATTTCCACTTGACTGGGAATTAATCCCGGACTTTCTGTATGTGAGGCCGGTGTATTAAACAACTCTAATAGCAACTCTTATATTCACAAATATGTCAAGTAATCTAAAAATAATTATACGCACTTGGGGAAAACACGAGCAAAACTTGGCGAATAATAGAAGGAAATGAAATATAAAAACCACAGAACATTACATTTTCTTGTGTAAATGAACACTCGTACATAGTATGTGCATTACAAGAAGTATTGACGTAGCCAGCATGTAATCTCGATTGATTTCTTGTCATTGCTTGCCCGCACTATTGAGCTTCGGTTCCAGGCTACTTGTTAAGAATGCATCTATCCACTTACGCTTTATACAATTATGGTATTAACTATTGTTCTATATTTTAGTCAGAATATGTGACATATCTACATACATAACTACCAATGCATAGGTTAGTAAGTAAGTAATAGTAAGGCTGTATCTACAAAGAAATCTTGAAGTAGGTATATATTTTACATACTCAAAAAATATATTTCAATATTAATAATAATAATACATAAATTAGTGAGTAATGTGAGTTTGGGTCTCATTTAAAAACATTATTGTTACATTATCGTGAACCTAAACTTTCAACCCCGCGTATCTATCATCTACCTGTGTTGCCATGTCGTCTCAGAAGTTTTCCAACAATACGGGAGGACAAAAGTTTTTTCAATGTAAAGACCTACTTAGTTTTCACAAAAGGACAGATAGGGGATGATGCCAGATACCCGGCAACTCGGAATCCCGGATGAGCCTCTTTTAGCTGTTTTACTTTCACCGGGATTTTTGCGACGTCTTACGTTTTTTGATAACAACCTGTTTATATTTTTTTGTGTACGACTACTTTGTAGTTTTTATTTACTTACATCGAAAGTTACATATCTAAGAGCTTAAGATTACCTACTACTACTACTACAGAGAGCTTTTGAGAAGATCTAATATAATTTATTTTAAGAATCATACATAGGTATTTATAGAAGGAAAACGCATTTGCTGTAAGTACCTACCTACCTAGTAAAAACCAATTTTTCAACAGAGCCCAAAAGCTATTTTAACGCCAGATTTTTTTTACTTATAGTCACAGCAAGATGTATTTTTAACCGACTTCCAAAAAGGAGGAGGTTATCAATTCGGTGTGAATTCGGTTTTTTTTCGTACACAGTTTCGTTAAAATACTAATGTAGTTCGTTTCCGTTCCGTTCCGTTCCTAAAATATTTTAACCAGACTTTATTTTTTTACAAGCATACGTACCTACTTATGCGTTTTCTTACGTCGATATTTATTATTTTTATTTTTCTACATCTAATTAAGAGATTAATCCTGACATTAATTACTTAATTAGATGTGGAAAAATAGATAGATATTATTTTATAGGTAGGTATTAGCTATTGCTTTCCCACTGTTGGGCTAGCCTCCCTTATAATAAGAAAGACCACGCTACCACGTTTGACAAGTAGATACGTATTGATAGATTATACATCGCTTTCAAAAAATTATCTACATGGAACTAAAATATGCAGGTGTCCTTGCAATTCAATACCAAGCCCTTAATAAATCTATAAGCTATGTACATAATTATACTTACTTATGATATTGAGCTTGTAGAAAATTGAATTCTTCTTTAATCCGATCACATGATTCGCCAACGGTAAATTTGATAGGTTGGCCGGGTTGCGGTGGACCCTGTTTAAGAAAAGAAACATTATTAAACCAAACAGTAAATATCTTTTTGCACTACATCCATTCTATGATATTTTCTGTCTCGTAGGTAACGTTGAATGCAAAAAAACTATCACAAAAATAAACATACAGAATCATACATCTAAATTATTTAATTAGATTTGCGACGGCTATGAATCTATTCTAGGACCCTCTGATCAGAATATTAATCAGACATTCAAAACATAAAAAATAGATCTGCGGCGTAACACATTAGTCATGTCATGTTAAGTACCTACCCTACCTGATAATGACAATAATATTATTAGGTCATTTACAAAAGTAGGTAGGCATAATTACGTTCTTAATTACGTGTCATCGTTTTATAAACGGGTAAGTATAAAATAAATTCAAGACTACGTGCAAAGATACAAATATAAAATACACAAGAACATCAATCTCAACCTCGGCACAAAAACATTCCTATCACGAAATAAAAATTACACGCATCCCAAATTACCATAATACAAATTATCCTTTAATGACCATAATTCGGTGTGAGGCTCGATTAATGAAAAAAACAACAACACAGACTCGGCTCTTAACATAAAAATAAAACACGAACACGCAAGTTCGTAATAATAAAATAAAAATAAAAACTAACTCCATAATAAGAAGCAGGAAAATAAAAATAAAGCGAGGGACACAACAACACACGGTCGTCGGGAGGCCGGGCGGCAAAAAATAAATAACCGCCGCTCGCCGGCGCGCGAGGAACAAACGGACTTTAAAAATAATAAAAGGAGCGTAAATAAAAGCGTAAAAGGAACTGGCGCGGAGTGTAGACGTTGTAAATGGAGCTGCGGACAATCGGGCTCGGGAAAAATGTGGCCGGGAATTTAGTGAATGTAACCGCCGGAGATGGGCTGCGGTCGAGCCCCCGTCTCCGCGATTGCGATCGCACTTAATAACGTAATACGTCTTGGACAACCGCACGCTAATCCGATAAGAGCCCGGTTACTACGAGATATTATAAGATCCGCTCGGCTTTATTACATCAACATTATTCATTTCATCTCCTCGTGAATGATAAGTAATAACAATTATGAAAGCCCTTGTTGAGATAACAACTCGCATACTTGTACCCTGAGTAGTTCGAAACTATTTATTTCTAATAACGACGTGTTTTTGTATAAAAAGTTCATACATATTTAAATCACCGGAGCCATTATTACGTACTAATACGGTAGCAATAATGTCAGACTGTGTCGGACCGTGTGCACCGATCCTTATATATGTTTACATTATCTCAATAACTACCTTCATTTTGTTTTTTTCAGCAGTGTGTATTTGCCAGATTTGGGGGCGATTAAATTAAGTTTCATGATCAATTATAACGGCATTTAAAGCTGACAACATAAGCGAAAGGTGGGTATTTACAGTTTGTTACATTATTTTTTAGATAATAATTTGTAATGAATATTTTGAAAGAACTGAAATATATTGTTTGCTTTTACAATATTTCACACAAAATATATTAACCTTCATTCTTAAAACTTTATAACCTAACCTAACCCTGCTATACCTACCGCTTACCGCTATACCGCTCTTTTTTAAATTACAGACCGTTTTCATAATTTGATATAACTGTTGATAACGCAATTCAAGCGAGTTTTTCCCTTCTGGTAACAGCATAAAAAGCTTGTTTAATTACTTCCAATAAATGTATGCATTATTGACTTTAATTGAACCATTTTAAAATTTTAATTGAATAATACTGCATCGCGTGTCCACAATATCTATAGTTAACTCTTAACATTAAAACAATTAAAGCTAAAATGCATATAATTTTGTAAGTCAATAAATAAAAGGAATAAAATCCTAATAGCTTAAATCACAAGCAAACACATCCTTGATTCACTGTAATCATTCATAATGGTCCCTAAATTCTATCTTCGAAATTTTAAATCGATTACAAAGAAATGAAAATAATCCATGACAATAATAGACTGAGTAAACGTTCCCCTCGGCTGAAAAAAGATTCCCATAAATTATCGCCGAAAAGGTCAAATTAAAATACAATGAACAGTTTTTGAGTGGCAGTATTGTGTGGAGGGCCCGGATGAAAGGCCCGCATCCAAAGACCGCTTACAAAAACAAAACTAAACAGAATGCGTTTAAACGGATATAAAAAGAAATACGTGTTCTTATTTCAAATTATTGAATACGAATGTCTGCCCACGTCTACCTGTACACCGGCGGGAGGATTCCTTTTGTTGGAATTCGTTTTTAGAACGAGTAAAACAGATTGTGACGAAACTTTATATGTTCACATCGATAAGAATTTGTTTGACAGTTCATGTTTGGTTAAAGAATTGGCATTGAATAAAAATGTTTATTTTATTTTAAATTATTATCTACGCTGTTCTACGATAGTAGATAAAAGAAACGTGTAATTTATCTAACGAGATTTTGCTAAGTGATATTTTGCTATTATGTATTTGCCTGTATTTTTTGCCGCTTTTAAATTCTCGGAAAAACTGATTGATGTCAACAGTTTATTAGTAATATTTAAGATACGAATGCTTCGAACAGTGTACACAAGTTCAGCAGCTCGGTAAACAAGTAAACACCATTCGCACTTACAAAGCAAACAGGCATAGACAAATATTTAAACACGGAGATTGGCTCCATAACGTTACGCCTTAGCCTCAAATTGTTTTAAGTTAATTCGTATAGAGCAGTGACTTCATTAATTCAAAGAACATAAAATTCGACAGCGTATTTAAATTTATCACCTTATTATTTGTGAAATCAAATATATTTGTTCTGAAGAAAAGTTGTTAACTGAAAAAGGGATCAGAGTCATCACACAGAATGTTTTATTTTCTGTGAAACAACGGCCAGCGTATCGTTTGACACGGGCCTTTCTACGAATACTTATACCTTTTTTTGGTCTACTTGTGCTTACTTAACCGTGGTAGTATTTTTTCAACTTATAATCTCTCTTTATTTTTAGTTTGTAGTAGTAGTAGCAGTAAGCAGAAAATTAGAATATTATAACTATATAAAAATAATATAGTTAATATTTTTGAATATGAATTTACTAGCAAAATTGGAACAGCTATAATAATATCAAGATGCACCAATACCATTTAATATATAATATAAAGTCAAAACAGGGTAGTTGTTTTTTAAATTAGTATAAGAAATAACGGAAAAACCATTTGCCTCGGTATATTATTTTACAATAGATGGAAATTTATAAAGGCAAAAATACCGATCTCAGGACATATTTTTGCCAACGTATATTTAGTGTTCACAGTACATCAGATAACCTGCTCGTTTACCAAACGCAAAGATAAGGTACATCGTGATGTGATAAAAAACTAACTACGATCTCTAAATAATATAATTAAGACAGTCCGTCTGCATACAAGCAACCCGAAGGCGTTTTGATTACCTTGCCTTGTTCATCGTTAGCATACTCCAAATGCCGTGTTTGTGCACTGATAGCTGGTGTTGTCCTTATCGCTACAAATGTCGGGAATTATTTCGGACGAACATTGACTCACCTTATCTGATCAACCCTGATACCTAATCCCTTTCCGTTGATAAGTTGTAATCGGTAAAAGCGTAGATTTATTTTACGTTGCTTGACATTTACCGGATTTAGTTAACAATGACTATCAGTGACATGTCTTCGAATTATAGTGGATAAGACTTGCGCCCACAAGGGCGTGGGTGCGTGGTTTCTATCCTTGCTTACATTCACCAACGCACTTCAAGAACGTGCACAATTGTTTATTTAAAAGACTACTTAAGCTCTACAACTTATTACATAGCCAGTAAAATGACGTCTCGAAAGGAAGTTCTGTACCATTGAGATGCTAAAACTCATTCCTAGCTCGACGCATCGAATCAATCGCACAACTATGCTAATCGCATTCTATATTTGGATAGCTGACCGTTTACTGACGCGTTTCTCGGTCCAATGTGTATGTCAGCCATTCCGCGCAAGATGTACGATAATCAAGCGAACAGTTACAAATTAACGACTCGGCACTCACGAACAATCCGCAAGATCCTGCTTGGCCAAAAAATTATGACAAATGTTATCGCATAAGTTTTATCACGGGTGCATTTCACTTAAGACGTTCGAGTACCTATGTTGACACACTTAGAGCGTGATATTTTTACAGTATCTGACAGGTAAATTGTAAGTAAGAGTGGATGTTTGTGAGGAAATGTGAGTATACGAAGAGACGTCATCTCGTTTGTTCGTAGCGGTAATTCCGTCAGTCAAATATTGACCGAGTGCCGAGTGCCTAGGACGCGACACGGATTTTGAGCAAACATACAAATAGGCATTTACATTAGCACCCTCCCTCCCCCTCCGCCCGGCACCGCCCAGCCACACTATAGCAGTCATAAAACAAAAACGAGCAGTCGTAAAAGAATGAAGTAAAAGTGTTGTGTGCGAAATAGTCGACACTGGGTAGGACGAAGAAATTTCACCAACAGTTGTTACTACTTCATTTACATACCTTTGTGAGCCGTTACTCACTGGAAGTTTAGTAAAACATATATTTAACACGTATGTTTACGAGTTGATATTTTGTTTAATACAGAAGAGGAACAAGTACCTATGTATTTTCAATTTCACGTTTAAGAAGTATTATTTTTATTATAATATAAATAGTTGAAGTGTTAAAATTACCTTTCATTATTCAAACTCAAACTCATTTATTTTGCATAGGAATACGGTGGCACTTACAAATTGTCATGTTAACAATTTTTTTCCTTAATCTACAACCGGATCGGACCACAACTGAGATAATCCGGCAAGTCAGCGGGCTTGTCTTTTTTTTCATAATTTCATGATATTTATAACAGAATGTCTGAAAATTGCGGCACGATCCGATATATGATTCAATTCGTTTGCCTTTTAATTTTTTTAGCAGAACTATAATTCAATATTCATAAAGTTTTCATGGAATAATTTACATATCAAAATATTTTATAAGCTAAGTAAGAATGTAGTTTCCAATAGTCTCCCATTTTAGTGATTTATGGTAATTTTAAATAACATTAAATTACCTATGCTTTTTGGCAACACTTACAAAGTATTTTACATTTCTATCTTTGTGCACACTCATGGTTTATGCATACAATTTGCATGAAATTGTTAGTTTACTGTATGAACTGTAAGTGCTTTCGGCCAAATATTTACTAAAAGTTTTCGTAATTAACCTTGTTTTTCATAAAAGATAAATTTATACAAACATTATTTTTAAAATATTGACATTAGGTATTTTATACATTGTTAATAAAATATGTACTTAGTATTAATATTAGACAGTTATCTTCTCAAAGTTGCGTAAAATCATAATTAACATGTTCATTGTTCTGAAGGGAGAGCTGAAAAGGTAATATCATATTAAATTTAGATACATTGATTTAGATTTAATCCAATTAAATGCACTTATCCAAGTAAGGTTTATAAAACGCAAAATAAAAAATATATTTTATTAATTAAAGATATTCTGGGCAAATGTAGGAAAATAAAATATGAAAAACAAATATTTCCTAAATAACGGTATACGCTGCGTGTGTTAACCTTGTTTTTAATTATAATTTGCCATAAAAATAATGTGGACAATAAAATTACGCCGATTTATGCCCTTTTGTGATTGCAGGCGTGGCGGCGGTGGCTGGCGTGTTTATTCTTCTCGGAGTGGGAATGATTGTTGGATGTCTAATATTAATTTTGGAACACCTTTTTTATAAGTACACCCTGCCCGTTTTACGTCATCAACCTAAGGGCACTATATGGAGAAGCAGAAACATTATGTTTTTTAGTCAGGTAAGCTGTTTGAGTATTCATATTTATTGTATTCGTACGAGTATTTATTAATACACTTTTCAGATAGTATATGTTTTAGGATTGGACAAGAAAAATAAAATGAAATGGTAGAAATAGATCTTAGAAAAAGTCCTATGGGATTGAGTGCGTGCTAAGTCTAAGCGTTATAAAAATACATTTTCCATAATATAACACTCCTATCTATATGTACACGAAATTAAGTTTTAATATTTAAATGCTGGTAAAAATATGTGGTATATTGGTACTTGTGTTAATATTTATACATCAATTGTATTTAATTACGTAAGTATAGTTTGCAGAAGAAAATCACAATTTATATAAATATTTCTTTTTAAAACTGAGCTTCGACTCTTTGAGGTATTTAGCGTCGAAGTAACTTCATTAGGTCTTAAATGTTTTCTTAAGCAGAACGTTTTCTCTACATTTAAATCTAGGGAGTAATCCGATCTACTTAAAATTTATACATGTTTAACTGAAGCGGTACATCGCAATGAACTAAAACCGTATTCACTAGAATACCAGTTACAAACTTAGTGGTTATCGATCTGGCTCACATTTGCATTCATCTCACACTTGAAGGCATTATTGGCTCCACTCCTCTTGAAGCCTCGAGTGGCGAATCATCTAAGACTATCACTTTCCTCGGACTAAGCTATTTTAGATAAACTTGACCTTGCTGTAGTTTTATTCTGCCATCGGTTGATGATAAAATTAATTAATCTTAAGCTCAATGAATCCTAACTTCAGTAACGAGGCAGGCGAGATACCAAATGTTAAGTAATCATCACTGCCTATGAACATTTGCAACACCAGAGGAGTCGCCAATGCTACGCTGGCTTTGAAGAGAAAAGGGGTGGGATGGGAAGGATGAGAAGGATGAAAAGAAGGAATCTGGCTCTCACGCACACTACGAAAATACGACAAATCGCTATTGATGGTAGACTCTGGCTTGAGGGTGGTCGCCACCACCGCGTTCTAACGCAACCAGCACGTTCTACATAAGTTGTTGGGCTTTATGAACTTTAGAAACTAGTGTAATATTCATTCGTTTTGTAGAAGCTGTACAGGTTCATCAATTGCGTCGAGCTGGTGTCTCCCCATCATGCGGCACGCGAGCTGGTCAACACTATTCGCCAAGGGCATTTCACGTCGCTATTCCAGAAGAGTGTCAAAAGGGTATAATGTTTAGTATATTTGGTTTAATAGTGTGTTTTATAATCTATACAAATAAATTAAATTGAAGTATCTGTTTGTTATATTAAAACAGCTTTTTCACTTAACGGATATGATATACTTAATATAGACGGTCCCTAAAAAAAAATTAAAAAAAAAACTGTCT
>DWNK01000403.1:0-11861 GCA_018250315.1 Hyalothyrus neleus pemphigargyra | reverse complement strand
TATGTGCGAGTTTGGACGCATTCCTCAGCCCCTTCCATCTAGGCGAACGGAGGCTTACCATCCATTTCTGATTAACCAATTTAATGAGTGATTACTAGGAGGAAATATTTGATTTGATTTCTTCCATCGTACCACTCGTCGACGAACGAGGTGTCAACCGCATCAACTGGAATCGTCACTGTCCTCCATGGTCTACATTTGACGCTCATTCTGTGGAATGAACTTCCTTCCAAAGAATTTCTTCTATATAAGGCTCTTCAAAACCTGCGTGATAAGATTTCTACTATGAAATTGGCCTCTGATGTGCCATGATCTTTGTTAGGTTTATACATAAAACAATTTTGACAGAGCGTAGCCAAAATTTAACATTAAGTACATGGACATCTAAAGCCAACATCAAAAAAGACAGATGCGGTACTTTACCCGAGATGTACATAAAAATATGTATGTGTCATATTTCATCTTTTATTTCAGACTATAATAGCGCTTCAATTTTGCTATAAGCCAGAAATAAACCTTGGGCATGTGCCGCCGCAGGCGAACCACCTATTCGAAAACAGACTTGAGGTTTACGCAAGTACATTTCACAAATTCACTGTACCTATAATGTAGTGGTGTCTTGTGTCTATCAAGCTGATGGATACAAACAGCCCGAAACCAATCAATCAGTTCGACGGAGCGTCGCGCGATAATTGAACTCTTCCCTCGGAGCGCAGCGATTCAATAGATAATTACAATCGCAAACCAAAAATTACACGCGGCATTTAACAGTAAGACCCTATTACGTTTCACTAAATTGGGACGGTCTCAGTCGATCGGCGATCTTTGCCGGACGGCGGATTAACTCGCTAGCTCGCACAATGAGGGTCTCGAGTGGGGAGTGGATGTATTAATAATGGTCGCGTACTTCGTGTACTGAATGCAGCACTTACACGCTCGGATGGGGAATGAATGTGTGACTATCGCGTCCGGCAAATCGAATCGCGGCGGCCGGACGCCCTGGACGCGCCGAATTTATCGTTTCACAGACGACGTTCTCTACAATTCCGCTACTGCACAATGACGGTGTTTGGAAGTCACGAAGGTCCACCAAAGCGAATGGACTAAGGCAGCAACAATATATTATTATAGGAATATTTTAAGACACTAGACATTTAGTTTTGTATTTAGTTGAGTGACTAGCAGTTTGTTGTGTTCCGGTAGTGCGACTGAGAGCCAGATTCCCTCTTCCCACCATTCCTATCATATTGCGGTGCCTCTGACGGCGTGTCTTCGGGGCCTGTGGGTTCTCAAAGCTTTGCTCCTGTGAGCTCGACCGACACGAGACCTGCACCTTGTCTCGAAGTGCGTGGACATGCATCGTAAATCCCATGTTTCTCTTCATAACCGGCGAGCATTGGTCACTCCTTTGACGTTGGAAATGTTCATAGGCGGCGGTGACTGCTTACATTCGTGAATCCTATATATCTCTTCGCTCGGCTTTAACATAAAATAATATTGAATATATAATGAGAAACTATGAATATATATATGAGAAACTCAATATATACCTATATATATATATACGACTCTTGTTTACTATTTTTGAGATAAATTCAGATAAACAAATTTTTAGTTTCGGTAACATGTACCTAAGTATGCAAAGGGTACAAAATACCTTTCAAACCATAATAATCACAAACAGATACTTCTCAAATGAAGATGGGGTGGATTCAATGCATGGTTAGTAAAACAAAGTATGTAATTGAAAACAGATTTTGGATTCGAATATATCCAAACCTCATTACACGGCGTTGAATAATGAATAGCAACGATGAGTAGACGTATTGAAACAAACAAAGCGAATGGGTGACAGATTACTGGTAATGATAGGTATTACCGGGGAAATACTAGACAGACGGACGGCGCTGTCGTATGCAAATCAGTACACTTTGCGGAGCGCGCCCGATAATGACGCACCGATTACCCTCGCCTTGGTGCAACTATTTGTTTGTATAATGCCGGGAATGGCGTTAAAGTATTGGAATTAGATTTTGAGAAAGTGCATTCGAAAATAATTATAGTAAATGTCTTAAATAAACTTAGATTCTACTTAAATTTGTTGTAAATTGATGGTGTAAATACTTTATGGTATATGGCATTTAATATGGCATAATTTAAGTAAATACTTGAATAATGTTAACTATACTTTCTTTACCTTACTAATAAAATCACCACCACGGTGCAAATTCGTATACCAGCTCAAACAAACAAGTAAATGAGTGGCAGAGATTACTGTAATGGTCGATATTACCGAGGAAATACTAGACAGATGGACGGCGCTGTCGTATGCAAATTACTACACTTTGTTCAGCGCGCCCGATAATGACGTCCCGATTTCCTTTGCCTTGACGAAACTGTTTTTATTATTATAAAATATTGAGAATGGTGTTGAAGTGTTAGGTTTCTGAACTTGCCCGTGTTAAGAAAACAAAGTACTTTGTTTTCTTGAAATTAATTAATTTATTATTCTCTCCCAATCCCAATTTTAGGCACACGACACAATTATGTGCGTGTTAGAAATAAATTTAACGGTGAAGAAAAATCTCACATGTTTTCAATGGAAAAACAAACCACAAAAACAAAACCAAACAAACCAACCAGAAATAGCGTAGTATAATTATATATCAAATGGATGTTGCAATACATACTAAACAAAAAAGGCCTACTCAGCCTGTGTCGCAGAAGACTACGACAATCAAAGTTGCTAATAATATTTTATGAAATGGAAGTTCCAAACAAGCATGCAGTCTACTGGCTACTACTGCTCAACAATTGCAAATAGAACTCCAAAACAAACTCAAAATAAAACATGAAAGCTATCACAGACGCGTGAGTCTGAGCAAATCGAAAAGTCTCGTTAATATATCCAAACCAGAATACAAATTACAAACACAGCACGAGTTCTAGCATTTTTGACTATTAATTATTAAATTGATTATATTTAATAATTAATAGTCAAAGTCAAAGTTAAATTGATAATATTATGTTTCAGCCTGTAAGTTAATACTGGCAACATACTATACATTGCCCGAATGCTGTCGAATTCTTGTTTTCAGAAATATTTTATAAGTAAAGTAAGAACGCTTTGTAACTTCCCGAACACTCCCCAGACCAGTTGGATTCTACAAGTGCCCTCTTTCTCGAAATTGGACTTACCAATCATTTGACCCAGGTAAGTAGATATTTGCCAATAATATCAAGAAGACTGTCGTCAACAGTACACGGTACAGGCGTGACATGGACGTTAGACATGATTTTTGTCTTGACCTTGTCTAATAACATTGATACAAATACATCAAATTGGTTATTTTCATTAATTTATAATTATGTTATAAAAATCTGTGCAAAAATTATATATCATACTATTAAATTATAAAGTAGATTATCCAACACATTTATGCTTTTAAAACTTTGATGATTATTTCATTCTGACTGTGTCACGATTATTATTTTATCACGTCATCCTGTCATGCCAATGTAACGATCTTGTCGTTTCGTTTTTCAGTAGTCAGAAGAATCAAGTTATAAACGGAGCTCTACGTTATCAATGCAGATTAGATATTAGATTTCCAGTTAAAGTAAAGGTAAGAAGTTGATCTAGAACGCGATGTTGTATTGAAAGTCAATTTTCGAAGTTGTCCGCCGGCCGACGCGGGGCGCATCCCGAGAGCCCGTACGCGCCCTTTTGCATACTCGACGAGTACACAGGCCTGAACAAATGAAAACAGCCCGAGTAGGAGCCTTATATTATACAGTATGAGTGTACATAAAATGATGTTATGTAACAGTAACTGGCTCCCTACTATACACAATTTGTAGCACAGGTCATTCGCTATTTTTGTTTCTTCACGTTTTTTTGTTTTATTAAATTACTACGCTGGTGTTGGATATCTTTTTGTGTACATTTACAGGGTGAAACATGAGGTGGATCATCTAGTCATGAAGTGTTTGATTCAAGTAGATATTTCACACGGTAGATTATAAAACTAGTAAGTCAGATACTGCTTGAATGTGTGATGAAGATGATGATTTTGATAATTGATGAACATATTCAAAATTTTTAGAAAAAACGCATAAAATGTTGACGCCCTTGCTTGAACTGAAAATTGATGGAGTGATACGGCACAAGTAGTGCAGGAAACAACCACATGTTTCGTATTTCTTAGAGGATAAAAATGAGTAAAATAGGTAAGTAAGACATTATTCAGACCGTAAGTGAACAATAAAACACTTATTGATAATATTTCTAAAAAGACCAAAAATGGAATCAATGGGATCATTAGTCTCATTAAAACTTTTAATTTCCATATATGCGGAGTACATCCGAGTACTGTTCTGTTCATTTGGATTATGGTTTTGACTAAGAAAACTTGACTAGAAGATAAAAAAAGTTCCACAATTGAACTAGTTTGAAAACAAATATCTGGATTGTAGGCATTTTCCTAATAAAATACTCAAACCTATAAACCTATATGTAGTGCATGTAAATTCAAATGAATGCTACACTATGTGTGTAGCTTTCATTTGAATTCAAAGCCTAAGTACATACGAATATATGAATATGTCTGTATGGTTTTTGCCAGATTGTTGTTATTGTTGATGTTTAGTTTTAATTGTTGATTTAAGTAAGTAGTTTGCCGACAGAAGCACTGCAAGGGTGGCAAGAGGGAATCTGGTTCCTAGGAACACGACACATCGCTGTGAATTTCTGCTTGCTATTGCCGCTAACCAGTCAGATCACACGATGAGGCATAACCACTAGCAAATTGTTATTTTATAATTTTCTAACCGTTCTAAGTGGTCTAGCGCTTGAGTCTTTGCTTACTTGTTTAAAGCAACTTCTCAGCTACGTGATTAAAAGCATTAGATCAGCAGTAGGACTTCAGGTGTCAACACCCAAGATGCTCAATATTTACAATGATGAGCTGGGTCTCCTGCGGTGAAGATACTACGCCATCGTGGGGTTAAACGACGTTAAGTTGACCATTCCGAAATCTGGTGCAGATATTTTCTCCTTTCTTGTCTTAATATAAATTTGCAATACGACAAGACGCATAGCATTAATAGGCTGTATTTACCGAATGAACATCCAGTAGTAAATACAACTACATAATACTGCAGCCACTGCCAGTTTGTGTATCATATTCAACGGAAATTAATATTAATTCATGTTTGTAACCAAATTCAAGCCCTGAATAGTGTTTGGGAACATCAAAGACGAACAGTTACTGCGCATTGAATGTTGATGGCGTTAGATTAGGTTTGATCAATACCATGCATTTGAATGCGTTAATGTGCGCTCCGATAGCGCGGACTCATGTATGTAATTACAGTAATACAGCACGCCTGCGATCGTATATTAGCACGCGATCGACTATTTTTAAATATTATGTTTCCGTCTTTTTAAATATCACGAAGTTTGTTTAGTTTAAACCTTAAAGGACTGCGTTTATCTGATGTCGTGTGAGTGTGGCTACTGTTGTCCATAGATTTTTTATGATTAAGTAGTCGAGTAGGCGTCTACTACTTAGTAGACGCCTTTGCAATTTCTTGGCAATGCCAGAGGAGTCGCCAATGCTACGTAGGCTTTTTACTATCTATAAAGTAATGGAACTTGAATTAGTTAATTTCTAATTAGCGTAACGTTTTACCTGTTACATGTTACCATAACGTGTATAATCTTAAAAAATATAACATACTAAGCAACAGCACTACAGTAATATTAACCAATAATATTTTATTCATATACAGAACACAAATTTCAACGACATGACGGTGTAGTGGCACTGCAGTAAGAAGCAATGGTCGTCGTCTTTGTCCTCCTCCATTTTATTAACCTTGTGGAAAGTGCAGTTTTCACACAAC
Source organism: Hyalothyrus neleus pemphigargyra (assembly GCA_018250315.1). NCBI lineage: Eukaryota > Metazoa > Arthropoda > Insecta > Lepidoptera > Hesperiidae > Hyalothyrus > Hyalothyrus neleus. Next base: position 5,954 of record DWNK01000403.1, on the reverse strand, counting down.
TGTTATGGTCACACGACGGGGATACTGTGCTGATTTTAGTATTATATACTTATGCACTTGTATTGTTGTAAAAAAAATGTATAAAATATGGGAGATACGTCTTTTAACGTGTACCAACACGTTCAATTTGCAAATGGCGCAAAGATACAATTTTTATGTTATTGTTATAGATAATAAGGAGGTACGCTACATTGAATAATATTTTTTAAAAATGTTCTATTATTATGAAATCGTATCTTCAACAAGTATTATGATAATATCATAACTGTGCGTCTGTAGATTTCACAGGGCTAATCTCCGCTCTGTTTTGGATATATGGATTTACATATGATTTTCATTAGAGCATATTAGGTATTTTACACTGAGGAGCCTTCCGTATAATCTTACTATACTTAGGTACTATCTCACTTCTCATCTGTTTGGAGTTTGTATGGATTATTCTTCTATGTTTTTCAGGCAAAAACGGTTCAACTGATTTAGATAAAATTTAGCTCATGGGTAGTTTATAACCTAGAGTAACATACCCGGAAAAAGAATCCCTGTGGGTTAATTTAAAGTCCACGAGCGGATTCTAGTTAGTGATAATTTGCTGACTTTTATGTGATGAAAATCAATAAATAATTTAATTTGTCACATAGAATTGCAGAAGTCACGATTAGTACTTAGTAAGGACAAAGAGATTAAGCGCGGTATACTATAGGACCGTAGGTACTTAGTGTACCCAATCGAGTGCGCTGTTTCAATATACATATCAATGTCCGTATACGATATATAGCAATATCGTTTACGTTAGTTGTACAAATATTTCCGTGATAGCATAATATCTTTCGTTTATGTAGCCACTACAAGTCTTTTTGTTTTAAGCATGATTTGACCTTAAGTTAAAACATACTTAAAACATTCCTTAGTAACGATTGTCTAATATAGATAAATGGCTTATTGCATTTAGTTTATTAGTATAGTTCAGAAGTGCCATTCAGTGAAGATAAGTACAATTTATTGTTCTGTTCAATATTTTATTTGTTGCAAAAAATCAGTCTCAGGATCCATTTTATATGCATAGGTATTTCGCATGGTGTATGAACTCGATGCTTGTTCATGGCGTGAACGCCGAATAAAAAAACATGTCTGCCTTCACTTGGTTGCACATTCGACAGACCTGTATGCAGAATCGCAGCGCAGACGTATTACGTGAAAAGAAAATATCGAACCTGGAACGTTATTTCCTTCACAAAACGAGCTTAGTCAGTTCGTATCATCATGAATGTACTGTGCGGAAAGTTTCTTATACTAGATACTTATCAGAGAAAAATATTTTCATGGCTTCGGTGTGAGAAATAAACTGCGGTGCTCAAAAAAGAAACATGAGGCGAAAAATACTTTATATTTATTTATAGCCACTAGCCGTTTGTTTAGATGTTATAACTAAGTTTATATTTCTCGATCTTATCCCACAATTGTGAAAGACCTGGATTTTGCCCTAAAACACTGCTTCAATGCACATTGGTTATTAATACAAGTTCCGATATAACCACAGCAATTATCAATAATATGGGCCATAAGTCCATGGTCATAATTCGTTTTATTGAATTTGTATGGACTGCGGACAAAACATTAAATGCAAAATTATCTAGAAATACTGTTTCATTGAATTTATCTTGGACAGAAGAATAAATGCTAAAATATCTAGAAATAATTGTTGGAAGTTAATTACTCATCTGTGCTTAAAAGGTTTTGAAATTAGATCTAATCTAAATCAATACTAAATATTTATAATAATGCTTTTCCCTTGAAAGCCGTAGCATTAGCGCCTTCTCTAGTGTTGCAAATGTTCATATTCAGCGGTGACTACTTACCATCAGGTATCTCGCTTTCTCTTCGTTAGGCTTATACAAAAAAAATGTGCCGTTTGAATTTGTACCTAAAAACGCTTCTTATACTTGAATACTTTCGAAGCCTGTTATGTGTAAGGAGGTCAACACTTTTAGGGTTTGTAACGGAAGCAAGGTCCTAAGGGCAGGTGGTGGCGCGTGCGCTTCCGTCATCGCTTCCGCGGGCAGGTGGCGGCCGGACGTGGATCGATTATCGTTATTTGATTAACCAGACCGGACCTGCAGAGTGTATGTAAATGTAACTTAAAGCTAATGTCCAGAAAGCGTAACCGTTGTCTGAACTGATAAGGATACATTTTGTTTGCAACTGCGAAAGATAATTTTATGTTGGTAATAATAAGTAAGAGGATTTTTTAAGGCTTACGACAACGTAAGTATGTATTGAATTGAATGCGATTGATATAATCTAAGGTTGTGTACTACCTACCTACCTACTGGTACCTACTGGTGTAGATCGAAAACAAATTTAAACAAATGTGACATACGACGTGGCGTATAGTTACGAGTATTTGCCAACAAAGAGCGATTGAAAGCATTGTAATTGAGTGTAAGCTCTTTCGGTTATATAAATTAACCGAAAGAGCTACATCTATATAGAACAGGAGTTCTAACTGCATGAACTGATACAGTTACCACCATACTACAACAAACCAGAACATATCAGTGCAAATATTGATTGTATAAGATAGAACTACTGTAGGAGTGACGCTGTTGCAACCGGACCATAATGAGTTTGAAATCTTTAAACCATACGGCTTCTTAAGAAACAAGCGAATTAAATCATGTCCCAACTCATATGTGAATCTTTCAGTACCCCAGCATTCAGTACAACCAAAATCCTTTTAAAGATCCTTCAGTGCAAAAAAATATAATTTCCTCAACGAACAAGCGCAGATACTCGTATACGGCTCTATCAATAAGAAAATAAATAAAAATGAAGAGCAGAGGCGTAAGTACATCTCAGAGAATACTGTCATTACTCACAGAAGAGTGAACAAGAACAAAATTTCCGCCGGCCGCCGCCACTGCAACGAGTCCGTATGTGTATTGTTGCAATTTCAAAAATTCCCATTATCGTCGAGCGTGAAAAGCGGGGAAATAAGTAGCGAAGCGGACAATACTAGGGATCCAGTACAGGAAGAATAGTAAGTAAACACACGAATGTTCACCAAGTAGAAGAAGCATGGTTGGGCCGACGAGATATGAGTACCACAATATTTCTAGCGTAATAATTCTTATCTTTTGATCTAAAGTTGCCCTACTGTTTCGGACTATTTCAGTCAACCCCGGCAGAACTCCTGCATCCTTAGTACAAGTTGCAATCAAAGATTGCTCGATATACAATATCATATCGACTTTTAATTCTGAGGATTTGATGGGCTAAGAACATTTCGTTGATCGAGTCAATGGCTCTTCTCTCAGGCAATCAAAACGTCAGAACTAAAGGGCGATACGAAACAATGTATCTAATGCTCTTTAATTGCCATTCAATATTAATCGTAAAAAAGTAAACATATTTTCACATATGAAATTTACTCCAGCCCACTTTAATATTAACAACAAGCTACTGTCTACTGTTTTTCTTTAACTATACAATCTCTGAGGCAGTTGTAGTGTTTCTTAGCAACCTTGCTACATTTCGACATCGAACTGCATAAATACGGGTACATACGCTACTTTCATGTAAGTTGTGGTATTAAAAATATCATGTTTTAATACAGCAATATTCCGAGCTTGGACAGGACTACTTATATTACACACAAGCTTTGCCCGCAACTTTGTTGACGTGATCTTTGGAACAATATTATATATTTGTATTTTCCTTAGGAGATACAATTTCCGACGTAAAAAGTATTCATATCCTAACCCAGATTATTATAAATACTCGTTATCACCAAATTAAATGTTATCAAAGTACGTCAATTGTGTGATGCGATAATAAACAGACAGAGAAAAAAAAAAATATTTATATGTTTATGTTTGTAACTTCGACAACGGCTGTGTGCGGACGATGTGCGGAGTTGTACTCGCAACCGAGCTTAGCCGTGTAGCGCTTATAGCTTACCAAACATACTACAATTTCTATATTATTACGGAAAACATTGAGCATAGAATGGACTTTTTATTGAACTTATACTGGAAACACAACCAATAAAACTGTGTAAATAGTACGCAATATTTTGTAAGATTAAATAAAACAGTCGGTATAAGATTGCGTGTAAGGTTAAATCGTAAATATATTTTTGTAAAAAGGGTATTTATAGTCTTCACAAGTTTGTAAAATATATTGGGGGATACTGGATCTCAGCCCTGGTAGCTGGTACCCTTATCATATTGATTTTAAGTATTTTAAAGGATCTTGTATTTTAAAGCATATCATAGTCATATAACTGTCAAATTTGCATCATCGGTTTTGAACAGTGAACACATTTTAATGATAAAATTACAAACTTTTTATACTAGAGACCTTGCCGTTGTGGATGTTTTAATAGTCAAACTGATATGTAATATCGTTTTGAGTAGTTTGAGTTTTGTTAAAATATTAAATATATACTGGTGCAACCCAGGGGAAAAAATTAATAGACCATGGCCAGTAATCCAATATATGATCTATAATAAACATAAACCCGAGCTCAGCTCGGTCTTTCCACTAGTATAATATAATATGCATAGCATCTGCAACGAATGTGTCCCATTCATTGTGGGGTTTTGAGTATAGATGATAAATCTTAAAAGGTTTTGTCAAATATTTTGAAGACTACAAAGAAAAGGAAAACAAAGTACGCTGAAAAAGAATACATAAATTCAGACGAACTTTTATTCCTGTCACCAGGCTAACATGATTCGTGGCGCAACTATTTAATCTTTCAGTCCTGGGATGGTTTTGGGAACAAACGGCATATGAATTATGAACGAGCTGAATAAATTCACGGGACAAAACAATGTCAAGAGGATGCAGGCTGATGGATTAAAATAAGGATTGGTGTCGTTGTGCCCGGTGAGTGGGCTCGAGTGAGTAGGTACTAAACCTTATTCAAGATACGAAATGAAATTTATGAAATGTTGAATGAAACACCAGAACATCGCCGCGGTAATATTATCCATGTATTTTGCTCAAAATGTTCTGGTACGTACCGCTTTCACCCTTAATAAGTTGCAATCACTATTTGATATTGGATATTACACACTATTTAATATCAATTTCTTTGATTTCAACAATTCGATTGGCTGAGAATATCTCGTTCATCGCCAATCAAATTTATATCTATTTTTAAAAATTTCAGAAGTATCTGTCAGAAGTCCTTTAAATGATAATTAAAGTATCTATCAAGTATGTAAAAAGACACTATTAAGATTTAGATCTAAATAAATGTTTGCGTCGATCGTTAATAAACTTACATTCAAAGTTATTTGAAAATAAGGCATTTTAAACTATAACATGATACCAAGATATTTTAATGTTCAGCTATGGAACATTAATATATGTTACTATTAACACCTACCACATTTTTTTAACATCAACCCAGGATTAATTGTCAGAGAATGCCATTGAACATTAAGTCTCGCCCTTTGCATTATCTTATTATTATAATAGGTGGTTTAATAAAGAATAAATAAATTAAACTTTATGTTCCCTGGCACGCATTTGCCGGTTTTATTAATTATAATTATTATATAATTTCATATTTATAATTTTTGGAAATGCAACACTTAAAAAACTAATACATATGTATTGTTTATATTTATAGAAATAATAAAAATATGTTAATGACCCCTGGTTTCTGAAGTAGTGAAATGTCTTATACTTCGTTACAGCGTATCTTTTATAATTTTTTTATTATTATAACTTTGTGCTTTGTAGTTTCTCTCTTAAGCGAACTTTTATATAAATTAAATCACAGACCGACACTGTATAGATGTGCTTATATTACGATACTACTGAAAAAGTATCGCTACGCAAAGTGTCGGCTCAAAGCTTATATATTAAAATATCTGTCATACCGGAGAGATTCCTATTTAATGGAAATTCCTACAGTCGTTTATGAGTACGATACAAACAAA
>DWNK01000402.1:0-11864 GCA_018250315.1 Hyalothyrus neleus pemphigargyra | reverse complement strand
CAAAGATCGATAAATGGACATAGCCGTAGACAAATTGACAAACAGATTATGACACTGACAGCATAGAATAGACAATAGTATCATAGAATAGAGAAAACCTAATGACAGTCAGAAATATGGTTGTGACTTTACGTAATCTTGCCGAAAACGCGCTGAAAATTTGATTTAAATATTCATTTCTACAAATACTAAAGCTGTTGATTTGCTAAGGCTACGATCTCATAAATTCGATTCATAAGATTTCGATGCCATGAACCGTCGATCTCATAAATTTTCAATGTCATGAAAGATCGATATAATCTATTGATATAAGTGTTCTGTTCTGTGGAATGTGTATCCACTGATCCAATATGTCAAAAAGTTTAAATTAGCTAAATTAACTTCATTTTCAGTAAAAAATTTTAAATCTCCTTTTTTAAATCTTTATATTTTGTGAATAAGGTATTAGGTTTTGAACTTAGTAATTGGCGTTTAAAAAGAATTATGCAGACTTATGTAAAGGTAAGTTTTAAATAAAAATCAAAAAATGCCTAGATAATTGAAATATATGGATGGTATACCCAATATATGGATTTCAATTACCTAGGCATTTTTCTGTGGTAATTTTATATTAATATATTAGTTTTACTTTATATTAATATATTAGCTATTTTTAGTTTAAGGGTAGAATATTATTATGTTTTTCTTTAGTGCTCTAAACCCTTTAGGAAATGAAAACATCATTTTTATCAACTGTTTTATTCAGTCATGATGCAAAAATATTCACTTAAAACTACTTAACTAAATGGCATAGTATAAAATATATATGTACACTTAGCAATAACTTATCTAAATATAACAAATATCACAAATTAAATTGCGATAACCGATTTGTACTTAAAGGTGAGTTAATAACTATCACCGGCAACATTTTTTCTTTAACAACTGATATTTTAAGGCTAACAAGCCAATTATTTTTATAAAACAAATTTTCAGCCTCTCATACTTGACAAGGTATTCAATTTAAAAAAGACATTGAAACATATTTGTCCATATTACCCCTTTATTGTCCTACTGTTGTTTGCTCTTTATTATTCCTGAATCCATCCTTTCAGAATGACTGAGTATATGGATAGCCCATGCTCCCCCTGCCCTGCCCGCCCTGCCCACTGTCAGATGTTGGTGGTTTCATTCCTGATTTTGTTGGTTGTGCATGTCTATGAACTCCAGTTATTATAGTTTGACCACATGCACTATACTGCACAGCAGTACAGGTAGAACACTTGTGGTCAAACTATAATTAATAATAACTACTTTGCAACAATCTGCTGGTAATATGTGTGATAGCTCCTTCCTCAATGGATACATGTATGTACAAGTTATAAAGAGTTAATAGTTCTAATTTAATAGCATGGAATTCTGCAACGTAAAACTGGATACTATTAACTAAATAACATTATGTGGACTGCTTGACTCATTTCTGACCATAGGTTCAGAACTAAAGAGAAGTAGCTTGTTTTATAAATACTTCATTAGGAGTTCCTTCATTACACTTGCATGACTGATGTATCAATATAATCTTCCCAAACTCATTTCACCATCACTTTTATTCTGCCTATTAACTTTTTGTCTACTTAATTGCCCAAAACTGACTTCACCCTCACTCCGCAATGGAATAATAGCATCAGAGATGTCCGAGTTGCTCTTAGAACAAGGTGTCGAAGAGCTCAACTCTGATATGGATGGAATTTGTAATTTTCGAAGCCTCCTCTTAAGTTTCAATGTAACTTCTCCCAAACTGCTGATATCTGATGAAGAATAATCACCATCTACAGAACTGGAACTATTGATTGCACCCTTCCTGAAGCCCGTGGATTTTCTTCCATTTTTATTATGTTTGTGCTTTGATTGAGCATGAGATTCAAGATTAGATATTACTTCACGAGATGTTTGGGGTAGTCGTAGGCTGAATCGTGGAGAAGACAAGTTTATAGATATACCTAAATCGTCAGCATCTTCAACATCTATCTTTACTTTTTCTATCTGCAGTGGGCTTGTTTGTTGATCTATGGTCAAGGACAAAGCTAACGGAGATGTTGTCCTAGTTTTTGTTTTGGTAGGAGAAGTCATAACACTTTTGACACGTGCTGGTGATGTCTGAGTATTCTTCTGAGATGCTGATATATTTCTCTCATTATTCGTTTGAATATCTCTAGAAGTGGATGGTTTATTTACTGACTTGTCCAATATATCTCCATATTCATCAACAATCAGCTTTTTGATAAAATCTTTCTCTAGTTGAAATAATTTGTCTACTTCTCCTTTTGGATCTATAGTTGGCCATAAATCATTATGTATCGGTTGTACATTTCGGGTATCATTTCTAGGAGATGTTTGGGTTTCCTTCAAAGATATCTTTTGAGTACTGTTACTCTGTGTACCTGTTTCCTGTGTATCTATTGTGTGGACAAATTCAAATATGTCAACATCGTGTTTGAATGACAGATTCAGTTCTTTCGTGAATGTTCTATTTTGCTTATAAGCAGTTTTGTTGCCACTTTTATAAGATTCAATATCAACACCATATGATTTTCCCGAATTATGGTTGTCAGAATCACTAGATTGATTCCGTTCCTCGCGTCGAATAGAATGATGAGATGAAAAATCCTCATCTTCAAAATCATCTACATAACTATCTTGATCCTCAACGGGTTTTGTTTCAGTTTTTAAAATAACATTGTTTTCATTGATATTTTTTGAAAGAGTTTTATTCACTTTGTCTTCAATATCCAATACTTCTTGAAGTAAATTTTCGTCTGATGTAGTAAGGATTTTACGACTGTCTTCATGTAAATCAATTTGTGCGCTTTCGTTATGGAACGAACTTTCTCGACTTAAAATCTTATCTAAAATAGGACTGAGAGGTATATCGTTTCTATTAGGTATGTCTGTTAATTCCTTTTCAATATCGCTTACGTTAACACCACCTAAAGTTAATTTTGAATAAGGTATATATTCAGCATTATTTAGTGCCTTTGCGTTTTTCTTAGGTTCACTAAGAGTGGACTTTGTTTCAATTCTTCTTATTTTATTTTCAGGCTTGGATGATTTTACTTTTCTAGAAGTCGTAGAACAACCATAGACGGCATTTAATTTTTTCTTCCATTCGTCTAAATTAGAATGCTTTACTGACTCTCTTTTATCACCCAAATTCTTCTTGTGTTTTATACTTTCATATCTTAGTTTAGGTTGTAATCTAACAACTGGTTTTGTTTCTTTATGCAATTTTGACTGGTGATCATTATTGCCAATACTTATGTTATTAGTAGATTCGCTACTTTCACACGACGACATTTTAGAAACCTTCCTCGTCGCCTCTTTAGTACTGTTTGCTGTAGGAACCATTGGGAATTGTACTTGGCTATGATTTGTAGGAACTGTTTTTTGGACAATGATAGGCTCGTGCTGAATACAAATTACTGCGACGTTAGTATTACCTGTTTCGTCGTCAACACCCCCAATAATATTAGGTTCAATATTTAAAGTTAATACTTTTTGCTCTCTTAATTCACTTCTTATATTTATACTTGGCATATTCTGTACTTGAAGGGGTTTGTGAAAAGCTTCCTCCGTTTTAGGTTCTACATATTTAAAACAAAACTCATTATAAGCAACAGCTGGCGTATTTATTTTTTTATTAATTTGTCGTTCTCCGTTTTTTGTGTTTGCATGAGCATTTTCATTAATTTGTATTGTCTTAGTTTGCGATATAGTCAAACTATTTTTTTTTATTGATTTCTTTATTGTGGGGACGTGATTTACTTGGATGCCAGTATTAACGCCTTGTTTTGTTTTCTGTGTATTATTAGTAGCTATTGATTTGATTATTTCCTTAATTTGAGCGTTACTTGACGTAGGTTTAATTAAAGGTTTGTCAACAATTTTGTACCCATGAAATTTGGCGTTCACAATTTCTTCGATATGAACTTTTTCATTGAAGTCGTCATCTAATGGCGTGGGTAACGATTTCACCTGTACTCCTGGCTCGTGATATTTCGACAGTTCTCCGGAAAGCAGCTTCAGGTCGTCTGCAGTCGATTGCAGCATGTCATGCAACTTTTTAAGTATAATTTCATCTTCGGGCCTTAGTGCTGGCTCTGCATTCCAAATATTTTCATCTATGATGTTAACCATTTCGAAATTATTGCTGCGCTCAACCTGCAACAGACACAAAAGCTATGGTGAATAATTTTGTTAAACAAATTAGGTGCATCTACGGAATTTCAAATTTTATCTCTTAAACAAAGCTTAATAAGGAGCAGTTTTCACTTAGTCTCTTAAGAATGGCTCCAGGTATTCCTTAGAATCCTCTGGCTTTTCTTATATTTTATGTAGTTAGAAGAAACTAAGTATTGGGTTATAGGTGAAGGATGAAGAAAGGAGGACAGTGGGATAGTAGTGATAAATGTATTTTTTAAATTGGTTCATACGGCTGAGAGTTTATATAAATTATTCGAATAATAGTTACCAAATATCGATCGACTGGATAACGTGAAGTCTGGGGGTTCACCTGTTGGTCAGGCAAAGTGGCTCTGGCATCCTCTCTGAGCCTGTCGCGCTCCGTTCTGTTGACAAAATATATCTCAATTACTTTTGTAAAAAATGCAATTAATTTACTGTTACAAATTTATGTAACACTAATTGTTTTACATTACATTAAAACGTTTAGAATGTCATTTAATACATTTCAATGGGCCTTAAGTGGGTTGGTTGTCTGCTTGTCTATGTTCTTCGGGTTGAGTGCATTATATTGCAGTGATTTACGGATACAATACTACGTAATGATTTAATGCTGTTTCAAATAGTTAAAATATTCATTGGTGCTATGATTTTGAAGATTGCTTAATATTTATACGAATTAATGTTTAGTCGATTTAATTACCCCCGGTAATTCGTGGTATACTATTTATACACATTATTGCAAAACAAAGCGCAAGTACGTTCACATCGACTACTAAAGAAAATAATAATAATAAAATAAATAACATATGATACTGAAAGACATAAATTGAGTAACAAATAATAATAATAATACACACACCCAGTGTGTGGGAGAACCTATACTAAAACGCAATTCCTTTGAGTATTCTTAGTTGTAGTTGATTTATTTATTTACCTAGTGAGGCCATAGTATCAACTCATTTAATCATCCGCTAATTGCAAGTCCTATCCTATGCCAAACCAGCGGAAAAAAAGTTGAATGGTAATAGAGTACCACTTACAACATAATCATTTTATCATAATCATATCCGTAATACGTAATCTGTCATTCTAGTAGTAGAAAATTAGATAGATGTCTTCTGTCTACCGTCACAATTGTCTATTTAAATTTAATTTACTACAGAAATAATTTTGGTTATTTTAATGTAATCTGTAAATTTATGTTTTCTGCTCGCTCGCTCAACGACACCGATCACTGAGCAGCTGAACAGCCATTAAGATGCCTTCATTTACCTTGAAGTAGTTCAGTAAGTTCCGCATGCGTTGTGTTAGTTGTTTAAAATTATAGATTTCATAATAACTAAGAATAATATTTCGAAAAGTATATCTTAAGATCATAAATATCTTGTATTGTACGATCGCAAGGTATTGTTATCAAAATATTATTCTATATATTACAATTTAGTGTTTCGACAATTTTATTCCATTATTAATCCAGTATTTTTACAAGATAATTGTGTCGAAATGTTGTAGTCTCATATATAGATATTATGATATTTAGAGCGTGTAGATAACAATTGGTATTATCCAAGGATTAGATTATTTTATTTGCTTTCTGCAGGTGTAGATAATTATTCTATTTTAGTCTCATTTTTATCTGCAATGTTATATTTTTATATTTCATTAGCGACTAGCCCGCGGCTTCGCCCACCCCACTTCACCCCTATAGGGGATGATTTTTGAAAAAAAATAGCCTTTGTTCATTCCTATACTTAAAACTATCTCCTTAATATATAAATTTCATTACATTCGGTCCAGCAGTATGCCCGTGAAAGCGTAATAGACAGACAGTGACTTTCGCATTTATAATATTAGTATGGAAGTATGGAACGCCGATGAATATTATATGATTGTTATATATTATTTAGGATCAGTAGGAAATAAAAGTACAATATTACAAAATCACATCAATTGTATTTCACCAACATTTACATTAACGTCTTAATCGAAGCATTTCACTTGCTGCTTACAGTAAGAAAGATACAAGTCTCAAAATTATGTTTTTGTGTCGATTCTCTCTCGACATTTCTACAAACAAGCCTATGGTTACAGGCGGACTATAACATTTGTTAGTGATATATTAAATGTTCGCGCCGAGTCCAGCGTTCGTTACACTTTCCTCCTTCTAAAAATAGTACCAAAAGCGGTCGCTACAACATTATCCTTTCCCTCCTCCGTGCTACATTTTAATAAACCATTTGTAACATCAATTTAGACAACATCAAAATAAACAATATTACATTATTTTTTTTAAGTAAAGAAAAAGGTGAATTTCAATGCAGCACTGACAGGGCTGTTGCAAAAGCCAATTTAGTACAAAGGATCACGAACATTTAATATTTCAAGTGAGAAAGTAAGGCGCACCCTTTGTGCTTACAATATTTATCAACGCCATTCATTGGCGACCATTGTAACTGTCAACATTTGACAAAACCCGATTGCTGGGCGTTTCCACTGATAATACTAATTATCAATTTCGAATCTATCAGAGAAACTTAATATAGCTCCACAAATTGACAAGTATTCTCGTTAATACAATGTTATCACAATCTGCAAATATTATGAACATCTAAACAAACAATCGTCGTCTCATTAAAACAATAAATATCTACCCAGCTACGAATAAAATGGGTCAGATAGCACCCGAGAAACTTAAAATGCATGCGACTCAAGCTTTACATGTAGTAAATAAACTCCTATATATACATTTTCCTGTAATGGCAAAAGAGTTTCGTATTCAGCGAGATACATCGATAAGAACGTTCAAGTAGCAATGTAATATAATAAGAATCGTATAAATAACTACAAGGCTCACAGTACTAAATAATACTGACGGGATTGCCCGCAAGATTTCAATGGCTACTCCGAGTAATCTAAAATATGTACAATTAGACAAAGTATATACAACGTACGTATATGTACACAAACATCTAAAATAAATAATGGACATGTCAATTTTATTGAATGTTCTATTAATACGCGGCGTTTAAAGACCCTTCACGTCTCGTATGAAGATACGACTCCACATTTATCATTGCGGTAGATGGCTCTTTAACGAGAAATAACAATCATATCCAATAATTATGCATGTATGTAAGCTTAAAATCGTGACCTCAGTGCAAGTCTGCCAGTCGACATACCGAGCGCCAGTCGCTCGGGTGCCTACACCGTCGCATACCAATCTAGAAGACTCAAGTCCATAAATCAAGACCCACATTAATCTACCGACAAGTTATTATGCGAAAACAAAGCCCGAAAAGCTAGCCGGCGATCACCTGATAGCCTTCGAAATTGACACACACTACAAATCGTTTAACATTATGACATATAATGACAATAATATAATGATAATTACTTCACTTTATACAAATACAGCAGCGAGTTTTAAGAGTTCCTATAACGGCCGCGTGCTCGCGGATATGACAATTTGACATTTCACAAAATGACTAGGTACGCCCGACGCAGTCGACGCGCGGCCGCGAGCCGCAGCCGCGAGCCGCGCGTCGCGCTGCGCGGCGCCCGCCCGCATCGTGCGGCAACTTATCCTTACGAAGTAATCAACCCAAACGACGACGGCTCAGTAGAGCAGAACGTATAAAACTACAATTTTGAATCACCTCCAATAGAAAAAAATAATCCAAACAAAAGCTACGGAAACAGAAAAGTTAACATAAGGCCGAATTTAGTCATCCAATGAGATACGGTAACGGAACTCGAGCCACTCTGAATAAATCGCTTCGTAGCATAAAATAAGACTATTTTGAATGCGCCGTATGTAATAAATACAAATATACACCGAGCTAACGACTGTACAGGGAGCGAAATCGCTCCGAAATCCACAACTACGTTTTACAGTCTGTAATCGACTATATAAAATATGTCATGATCTATATCGCATAATACTCGTATTATAGTGTATAAGAATCACATAAATAAATGCCAAGTTCACTATGGTCGGAACCTAAAGGTAACTAAGAAAATGGCATCCGAAGAAATTCCTGCTCTTAAAAGCATCTCCGCATCGTCGACGTGATGTCTCGAGAGCCACTTTAGATCACAGAAACAGCGTTCTCATACGACGATACTTTCTCCGACGTGCAGGAAAAAAATAATCGTAAAATCTTCGAAAATGGATATGTACTATATTCAGAATATTGCATAGCTCACGTTCGATTAAAACATTAAGAACGCTACCGATTCACCCGACAGCCAGTTCGGTGGCGGCAAACCACAAATCCATTACGCTGAATACGATCCATATCCCTGCGACCGTCACCGACGAAGAGCCAAATCCGAATCGTAAACTTCGGTTAGCGAACTTAATTTAGTTTATTTACAAAGTTATGTACAAGTGATCGGTCGAACGGGTGTGGCGGCGTGGCCGCCTTCCCCTGCGAGCCGCTGCGGCCTCCCGCCGCGGCGGTCGCTTCGCCTCCCGGGCATCGCCTACGAGAGGGACAAGAGAAACAGTCGGGGCGCCGCCCGGGCGCACTAAGTCTCCCGCTCCTTCTTGGGTTTGTACTCTTCGCCCAGGATCGTGGCGATCTCGCCCTGCATGAACGCCCACGGTACCGTCGAGTTAGCCAGTGGGCATTTCTCCCCGCTCGGGCAGTATACCTGAAATCAATGACAACATTGAGTATCGAAGATATACTCGTAACAGCTAACTATAACGTATTGAAATCCTTACATGTGGATCCATCATATTGAAAGCGAAATAAACTCACCTCAGATCCTTGCTGCCGCTTGATGGAGTCCCGGGAGCAGGGGAAGCAGAACTTATGATGCTGCTGGCTCGGGCACTGCACGAAGTGGGTGTCCTCGAGGCGCTCCTGGCACAGCGTGCACTTGAGCAGCGGCGCGGGGGCGGGGGCCGCGGCCTCGGCGCCCTCGCCCGCCTCAGTGGACGACACCGACGTGGTAGAGGACACGTGCCGCGAGCCCGACGACCGCCGCCCGCCGTTCGACCCTGCCGGACGGGAGGACATTCTTTACTACCGTCTGCTACTTTAATCGAATTTAAGAACATTTAGATGTATCGTCAGCAGACTGTAGCGGGACAGGACGGGCGCAAGCGGTCGTCGGGCGCCCCGCCGAAATCGACAGCGCGGCGATCGGACGCTCGCCCGAGTCCGACCTCACGTCGGGCGACGGTACCCAACGTGAACGGCATTGACTGAACGATATCGATACATTTATACTGGAGACGTTACAAAGTTCCAATTGTTTTGGCAACGTAGCAAAATTAATCGATTCACTAACAATATCGAAATATTTCAAAAGTAGCAATTAACTCGTTCTGTACATGATTGCAGGGCTCGAGGGTTCGACGTTCCCTTACCGGAGGAGTTGGGCGAGTGTTGGCTGGAGCGGCTGGCGGAGCGCTGCGGCGGCGGCTGCGGCGGCGAGCCGCCGGCCGAGCGCGGGCTGCCCGGCGGCAAGGTGTCGGCCACCGACATGAGCGCGGCCATGGGCGAGGGCCCCGTGCCGGCGCCCGACACGGGCGGGGAGCCCGCCGCGCGGCCCAGCGGGGACCCCGCCGAGCCGTTCGTCAGCGGCGCACTGCTGCCGTACCCTGAAACGTTTTGTAACCGTTCTAAATTTTCTGCTTCTGCTTTCACCTTTGCTAATTATATGCTACCAATCTATAGTTTTATTTATTTTTCACGTTTTCACACACGGACACAACAGTGTTACGTGTTTCGAAAGTTGATTCCCATGTAATAAAAATGATGTAATCAAACGTAGCAGAGTATTATCGGTATTTATCTATTTATTCATGTTAACCAGTAGTTACAAAATATTATGTTTTGGCCTTGGGTTTATAAAATATTTTTTATTGTCTTATTGGTCTATTGATTTTAAGTTCAGTATTAAGTTATGATTCTACTAAGATAAAACACTAGGTTGTCTTAATCTTAAACTACCTAGGTCTTAATCATTGGATCATTGTTTTTTTAAACGCATCACAGTTAAACGTCATTCAATGAGTTTAATAGGACACCGTTGAAAATAGTTTCTGGCACAAGAAGAACGACACTACACCGCGACGACTGCTCTAGTCGCCACAACGGCATCGTTTCAATTTGTCCGAATAACCTCACATTCAATGTTGGATGACACATCGTTTGCGGTGGACCGACGGATAGTAAACACACGTTCACACACGCACATAATGCCTTATAAATAGCATTATGTGTTAATACGCGCTTACGTAGCGGTGTGTCATTGCCTGGTCGCAACGTGGCGGTGCGGGTTTGGGGCCAACTGCAGCAGTAGACGGGTAGGTAAGTATGATCGTACAACGATACGACCGCACTCGAATATGCAACCGGACCGCGAATGCGACGTTGCCAAACGTATCGCCCCCGATGCGGGCCCCGTATGTGTGCGCCGTTCAACTGTCGCCGAGTTGTAGAGCTCTCGTAGTGACAACTTCAAGCTTCAAGCAATCGAATCACGGCCGAGATCCTACAATAATGTGTGGGAATGACAAAAGGCGCACTTTACTACATTTCGCGTCAATCATAATTATACCGACGCAATTCCTTCCTTTCTAAGAAACAAATATAGCACAGCGTCTTTGAAACGAGCATTTATATTGCACAAATGCATATTATATAGGTAAATTAATCAAACCGCACTATTCAGTGCGCTTATGAGACAAATGTATTTAATTGTGCATCAAGCACTTATCTCTTGAAGCAACCAAAGCGAACTGCATACATTGACGTTGTAATTGATTGTCAGCAAAAAATGCGGACGGCGCATCAAATGTCACGATCGAAATGGAACGTAAACAGATAATTTATTAGAGTAACGTGCGAAAGGGCGCGAGTGATGGCCGGGCAACGAGGCGCGGCCCATATGGCGGTGGTGACGTCACGCGGTGACCTTTTTGGCCGGCGGCTCGTGGCGGGCCGCGCTCCCTACACACACGCCAACGGAATGTGGTCGAGCAACTCTGCCAAGCGTAGGCAGGCGCTATATTTTTTCGCTCGACGGCCTACCTACATACGTACGCGAGCGAAAATGTCGTCACGCGACGTTGCCGCGCCGCGCGCTGTCGTGCATGCATTCACGGCGCGGTGCCGCGTTTACATTACGTGGGTGTATGTACGTAGTGCGCTGGTGTGCGAGAGGCCGCGAGCGCGGGCTCGCTTTCGAGAACGCTCAACCGGTCGGACCGGTTTCGTATTTATGGAGCGAGTTAATGCACCTACCTAGATATGAATCCCTTGGCGGACGCTTGCGCAAAACTCCAACAGAGCTAGGAACACGTACGCGCTCGACTATCGGTCGTGTTATCGCCCCACGCGTGACTCCTCTCTTATAACTATTTTTATAATATTAACCCACATTGTTATTGGTAAACAACGACATTTCTGTGAAATTACGTCATCCTCGCTTGTTTGTAAAAAACAGTATAAAATCTGTATAGTTCACAGTAACATATATGATAAACAATGTGTTTTTCATTTAAATCATGTTTCCATTTGATGTTATTTGCTGATAAATAACAATATCTTTGTTTTCCTTCCTATTACAATGTTTTTTTTACTTTCTTCATTGCATATGCTTCCTTCCACTCCCTGTACTTACAC
>DWNK01000401.1:0-11874 GCA_018250315.1 Hyalothyrus neleus pemphigargyra | reverse complement strand
CACGGCACGTTAGTGCTTTTACTTAAACTAGGTTATTTCCACGTAAACTCTCGGTGGACCAATAAATTTTAATTGTTTCTGTACCATTTATTTTAATTGGACGAGGGTTCATAATATAAATTTAATATTTTTGACACGTACGATGGCAAACACACATAAATTAGTAGTTTCACGTAAAAATGTATTTTTACTACGGTAGTACACGTCAGTGCATGAAAACAGGTACATCATTTATAATTTGTCGTGTACGCTAGGAAGTATAGTTGTTTACGTGATTTGCTATAAAGACTAATGGTCCATGAGCCAGATAGTATATTTTGTCAGTCAATTCTTCTCAAGTGAAATGCTTAGTTGAATGTGAATGAATGTGTTCTCAAGTGAAATTAAGCCACGTAAAAAAATTGTTATCGATAATTTCCTCCCGACTGAACATTTAAATGAAAGTTAATGTAATTATTCGAAAACAAAAAATGTCAGCTGGCCGTACCAGAGGATTATAGGTCAGCCGGACACAACAACATACAAAAAATTTTTTTTTCAGTGATTTCCTCTCTTTATTAGGTGATAGCTTATATGCTATTTTAAATTAAAAAAAACGTCAGCTAGCTCTACCTTGGTGGAAAGGTCATGAGCTGTTGCAGTAAACGATCGGGAGCTGTCGCTTTTTTTATGAGTAATTCAATCATTCAAATACATTAAATTTAGTAATGTTTGATAAAAACCATAAAACAACAACCATACTGCATGCAAGATGAATCATATAAAATTCGAAATTATTAAACCGGATATGCCAATAAAGTTTACAAACATAATTGAAATTGGGAAATTAATACAGTGTCGCAAATATTAGCGCTGCAAAGGAAATGCCTGCGATATTTCCGACAATCCTTTTATGTAACAACAAACTGATTTATATTCGCATTTTGTTAATATACTTTACAAAACCGTGTAATAATTTAAAACGTCGGTAATAAAGTCGCTTCTGTCAGAAGTGATAAAAGACGAAACGGGACACTTTTGGAAATAAAAAAAATATAGTGACATGTACACATTTTCTGGCGTCAAGTGTTCGTCGCCCGTGTTTTCATACGACCGTGTGAATGATTAATACACTTATTCCATGTTTCACATTCCGCCTTTTATAAAAACTCATAAATATAATATCTCTATTGTGATCACGTTTGATAAGGTCGTACATTAGATTAACCTACGACGTGTAATTATTATAATATTAATCATCATCCTATTAATATAAAAGTATAAATATATATGTATATATAAATTAATTTAACCCCGTGGTTTGTGTCGATAAAATATTTATAAAATGTATGAACAAGGCAATCACTGCCTTGTACAGTACATACAGCCTAAAGGTTTAGAATTACGGTCTGCCTCCGGCAGCCGGGTTTGCATCCCAGGGCAGATTTTTAAAACTATGATCGTTACTAATTGTGACTTGCTTAACGAGATATTTACAAAAAAGTCTACTAACCCGCACATGGTCAGTGTAGTTGACGCCTATTCCTTCTCATTCTGAGCGGAAAACCAAACCCAGCATTGGAGCAGGAATGAGATGTAGATGATGCTTGAACAACCAAGTATAGCAACGTCGGGCGTGATGGGAAATAACCACTAGTAGCAAAATTTCAACGCTTTGATTCTTTGGAAGAAACTTTAAGCAGTCCTGGATGTTATTGATACACACAACACATAAAAATATTTTCATTGGGAGGTGATCGAACCCATAACCTCCGGCCCAACCAGTTAAACACTAGACCAACACAACAGTCAAGTCAGTCAGCTAATATTAACAAAATATTTAACAGAATACAAATTTTGGCATAATTTTCGATTGAAATAATGTATGATCCGACGTGGGTGCGCTAAATCAAAGATTAGGTACACTCGCGCACACAAAAAGTATCAAGAGTAAGTAACATATCAAAATTCTCTTTGATCTCGTTATACCTTGACTTGATAAATCGTTTTGTACAAAATAAGTATACAAGGACAAAAATAATGTATTGTACACGCCGAAACATTCGAAATTAGATCATAAGTCAAAGGCACAAGTCACGCATTAGAATGTAGAGACGTGGTGCTTGTAATCTTTTATCGTGTAAATGTATAAATTCATGGATATGACTATTTACGTATCTTCAATGAATTTGTGCCTAAATATTAAGCACATATTCATTGAAGTTTCAGATGTTTTTTGCTAATCGGTGAAGGAAATTATTGTAAGAAAGTCGACATTCAAAGGTTTCGCAACTGGCCAGCGTGATAGACATGGCTCTTCACATTCTGAGAGTTAAATAAAATAATGTGATCTTTAAAATAATGTTTTATATATTAAATCTGCTTTTAGTTTGATGTTACAAACAATGAATCGAAAAAATTGAGCTCACAAATAAAAAGAACGAAATAATGGTTCAGAAACTACAGAAACGAACACATTTTGTTCTTTGAAACATTTTCAAGGCGTGAACTTACAAAAGACAATGTATTCGACGTAGATTACGAAAAATTATCGTCCGACCCGAAAGACTCGTTCTATCGCAGCCGTGAAAAGATAAGCTAGCCATAAATCAATCGATAATGTTACCATTTGTTGGTGGTAAGGTCCCATCGTGTGACCTGACTGGCTAGCGACCACCCTCAGGCTAGTCTAGCTACAATAGCGACTTGTCGTGTTCCGGTAGTGCTCCTGAGAGCCAGAATCCTACTTCCCACTCTTCTCATCCTTTATATCCTTTCCCGTCCCGTTAAAGCCGGCGAGCATTAGTGGCCCTTCTGGTATTGCAAATGTTCATAGGCGGCGGTGACTACGTATCAAGTATCTCGCCTGCCTCTTCGTTTAGCTTACACATAAAAAAATGATGTGGGTAACAAAATCTATTGATAAATAATACCCATAATATCAGTAGATAATGTTATCCTGCGGATTAAAACTAGAGATAGCCAAGGTAAAGAAAGAATGTTGCTGGAAAGGGAACAATGGGATTTACGATGCATTTTCACGCTCTTCATGACGAGATTTGTGTGACACCGAGTTCACATGAGTAGCAATGTTT
Organism: Hyalothyrus neleus pemphigargyra; assembly: GCA_018250315.1. Lineage (NCBI taxonomy): Eukaryota > Metazoa > Arthropoda > Insecta > Lepidoptera > Hesperiidae > Hyalothyrus > Hyalothyrus neleus. Next base: position 8,800 of record DWNK01000401.1, on the reverse strand, counting down.
AGAGAACCCACAACCCCCGAGAATATACCAAAGGGGCATCGCAACAGGACGGAAAGGGTGGGAAAAGGGAATCGGGCTCGCTATTATAGATACACTCCGGCCTGAAGGTGGTCGCTAACCACGTCACACGTTGGGAAGTTACCACGTAAACACAAACGCAATAAAGTTTGTTTAGCACTAATTAAGCCACCGTCCCTGAATCATTTGACTTTTTAAAGTCTAAGCCAGCAATTCTGTGCTGCTAGCTTATCCATTTCTAGTAGACCAAGCGGTTGCGTCCCTAACTTTTTTCCTATGCTTAACTCGCCCAACTAACCGTGAAATTAACCCCGATTTCCGAAGAAACAATTTTGTATGAGCGTTTTAATTCTTTTTTCCTTTTGACTAACGTAATTACGGGTTTACGGGCTTGTGTTTCGTCCGTGATTTTTAGGGTTCCGTACCCAAAGGATGCCAATGGAACTCTATTACTCAGGCTCCACAGTCTGTCCGTCTGTTCGTTTAAATAAAATTTCACAAACAAAAATGGTGATTATGACTTAACTATGAGAGATGGGCATATGTCTATATCGCGGAGTTATTTATAGAACTTTTAAACTTGGCTATAATTATGTAGTACATTATTTTGATGTAATTCTAAAGGTTTAGCCAGCGTAAGCCAATTAAGCGCCCAAATATATATTTTTTTGTGTTGACTCGACTATGAAACTTGATTCTTTCTACCTATACATAAACTTATTCAGAATGTTTTATACACATAAATCTTTCGGAAGAAATTATCTAAATGGTAGTGAAAACCAGATAAAAATCTATTGAGTAGTTTTTGAGTTTCAGACAGACAGATAGACAGACAAGTGGACGCGGCGAGGGACTTTTATTTATAATATGTAAGGACTATGGCCGCTATAAAACAAATAATACAAAGTGACCCTGAGAATTTTTTAAAATTATTTTTATTATTAATTTAATAATAAAAATTGTTTGCTGGTACGGGGAACCCTTTGTGTGCGAGTCCAACTCGCATTTTGCCAGTTTTTTTACATTCGCAAAAGCGAGTTTTTGGCCGAATTGATGATGATTAAATGGTTTTATCATATTTATTTGATTGAGGTCGTAATTTGTTGAGGTCGATAGGTTGGAAGGTCGGGTGCCTGGGTAAATTGGTTTAGGTTGAAATAATGTTGGAATTCGTTATTTTATGAGTTTAAATATTAGTTTAGATCCGTTTGATGAGGATCGGGCTTTGGGTGTTTGAATGTTCTGAAAAGGAATAATGAGTCATAAGCTTGCTATGTAAATTCCTGGGTTTGAGAGCCAAATTCTCTCTCCTCTTCCTTTCCTTTCCCCTTCTTGCCCATCCAGTTGTGGTGCCTCTGCCAGTGTCCACGTCACATTTAATGGTTGTTATCGACATAAAATAAGTCTGTCATACTCAACTTCTTCCCTCACCATACGCCCCATTCTATGCTCAATGTTTTTACATAATAACGTCGAACTGCATTCTATCTCTATATATCGATCTAAAATTTTATTAATTCTACGGCACATTGGAGAAGTGCAGTTGAGTAAATTAGTAGGAAAATCGTTTACAACACTACGACAAATAAATATAGCACTTACATAAAATTCATATACGGTATAATAGTAACAATAGAGATGTACATGAGTTAAAAAAGGGGGAGAAAAGAAAAAAAAATAAAAAGAACAATAACAATATTTTCGAAAGTTAAAGTTTTTTCTGCGCTGCAGTGCCATCTAAAATAGCTTCCACTCAGCAATGGCCGTAGTAGATTACCTAGGTTGTGGTTTTCAGTGGGGCTGTTTTTAAGGGTTTCGTATCCGAAGGGTGGCAACGTATACCTATTCCTGAGACTCCGCTGTCTGTCCATCCGTCCGTCTGTCACATTACGCATTTATTATTACTATGGCCACTATAACAACAAATAATAATATAAATATAAAATAAAAATAATGTTAAAATTTTAGGAAAATAGTTCCATAATCTTTTTGTGCCAAGCAAACTCCAAAACGCGTTTGACATTTGATTTGATGCCATATTGACACGTTGTCAATTTTTTTGTCAGAAGAGAGTATTCCCTAATTCATAATGAAGTTTATAAACTGAAAATAGTTTTATATATATTTATTAGTGTGGTGAAAATTTACAAGAAATGGACGTAGTGTGACCATACTATGTAGGTATTTTTATATTGTTATATGGTACGGAACCCTTCGAGTACGAGTATAACACGAGCTTGACTGGTTTTTTTAAGTATTACCGTAATCTCTCTAACTATCACTGTATGTAATTCGCCTACAACACAAAGAATGATAGATGGTGTCACTCCAGGTGCAGCTGTAATGACTCATTTGTGCATTATTGAGTGGACGTCGAGGATTGCATTAAAAATGAATGCACCGATGCCATTTTGTGGCGGAAAATCGTTACGGTGCTTTGACTTTCATTAGTAGCTCTATTGATCTGTTGTACATGTAGGTAGAATATTAATAGAGAATTTAAAAACCGGCGATATGTCTGTCACGTCAATGTCACTTCATAACAGCCAGAAATATAAAAATATTCGACTCATACATGATGAGTCGACCATCTTAGTCCTAGCAGTGCTAACACATTCTAAATATTGTATTACAGATGTATATGGGCGGTAGTATCAGTAGCCTTAGTATGAGTTGCAATCACAAAATGCTGAGAGAAGCAATGACTCGATGAACGAGAATTCTTATCCAATCAAATCATCGGAATCAAAAGTTTTTGTTTTCTATAATCGAGTGGTCGAAAACAAGCAAAACTTGTACTAAGGGTAAATAGTGCATCAGGTGGCCTTCATGCTCGTTTGCTACTTCAATATCATAAAGAAATATCCTGTAATATCGTTACGTAGATTTATTTATGAAGCTTTTTATGCTTATCATCATGTTTGTAATTATAAAATTAAAAGTACAATATTTTTAACTGACTGCAAATGAAGGAGGTTCTATGGTCGGCTGTATGTATCTATTATTATAGTATAGCTCATCATATACATAAAAAATGGAAAATATAAAAATGGAATATGATTTGGGACCGAACCCGAACCCCAGGACGCAGTGTTTAACCACTTTGATATCATTGCTTCTAAAGTTAATGTAAATTATATTTAATAATTAAACAATAACTATTGTCAATAACAGAACAATATCAAAGTATTGCTTTCATAATTGTTTACATTAGTATATTTGGAATAGTACTAATATTTCCAAAATAAGCATTAATATTTACTAATGATTCGGTTCAATTAAATAGAAATCGCCTATTTTGCCGAATTTGCTATATTGCTACCTTAATTAACACAGTCGCGGTATCAATTTATGAAAGGCAGCGGAAACTAATTTGAAAACATCTTTATCACCCCATTCTTTAAATTAGTTGTCCCACTGCCCCCCTCTCGGAATGAGAAGAACAACCAAACCAAAGTCTACCCAGTTTAGACTTCACCCGCTTTTGAGGACATTTTCTGTCTGAAAGTCACAGGTATGTTTTTTTTTAACTGTTAGCGAAGAGGCCTCCTGATGGTAAGTGGTCACCGCCGCCTATGAACATTTGCAACATCAGAGAGGTCGCTGATATATCGCCGGCCTTGAAGGAGAACTCTTTTTACGCCACTTTTGAAGAGCCCCACGTCATAGCGCTCCGGGTAGACCGCAGAGGGAAGCTCATTCCACATCTTGCACGGGCGAGGTAAATCTGACTGTGGAGGACCACCACGAGCCAAGATGATGCGGATGGAACTTCAATCTTCGGCGGGTAGTGCGATGGTGGAATGATGACGACGAGATACAATATAAAGCAATAACTATAGCAATTACTGCAAGATTCGGCTAGTACTGGCAAGAGCAGTTTTGTCCGTGGTTTTATCGATTAAATCATGGACACGACACCGTTTACACATAAACATACTTGCCATAGAAATGTTTTTTTTATCCGGTCATATGATATTGAAGGCAGAATTGCCCATGTATATTTGTATGTACAGATAATATAGAAGCGTAGACTTTATAGCGCGACGGTGCGAAGTCGGCATATATAAGCTTGTGTTCATAAAGTTCAGGACAGCTGCGATTACCATCTGCAGGCTAAGGATGTTCATTTCACAAATATATCGATGTTTTATTCGATGTGATGCATCGAAACGTAACATCGATGGTACTCGATGCATCGAAGCAAAAATACATCGATGTTTCGACCACACGATGACATGGACGACGAAAAAAAAGGTCTACAAGGCGTGAATTCCGCGCGGGTCACGAAAAAAAACAAACAAGGTCTATGAGGGATCGACGCATCGGTAAACATTGAATGTTGCATCGAATGAGCCATAAACATCGATGTTTTCGATGCATCGATGTATACCGAACATCCCTACTGCAGGCATGCACGTACATCGTAATGTGACATGTAATACAGCGGTCGAAGGTCGCAGGTTACTTTCAAGCGCACTTCTGTTCAAATTCAAATAACTAATATTTCCATTCCCAGTCACATACCGCAAACTTATATAAGGTCTATAATGCCGCTATATTTACTTGACAGAATTAATCAACCTATAAATAATTTAAGACTGCATAATTCCGCGAATAAAAATATTGGGCGATTGATTACTATGAAACTAACTATTACTAAAAAAAATTATTAATTACTGAAAAAAAAATGAATGCGCTATTAAAATTTAAGCATGACTCAATGCTTAAAACCCTTTAATCCAACGTGTCGGGCTTATACCTACCTGGTGTACCCAGTTAGGTCATTCAAATAGTCACTAACCTACTCGTGTGTCCCTTAATACTACTTCAATCAAACACTTCACGAAAAAAGATCTCTCCGGCTAATTGTTAAGAAGTGGCGTGGAGAGGGGAATTTTAATACACAATAGCGCCCTTAGATCAAAACTGTTGCAACTCAAAACATCATTTTTTCAAAATATTCGAAAAACTGTTGCTCCAAAAATTCCCTAACATATCATATTTCTTTAAAAGGATATATAAAAAAGTACGTTTAATACTTTTTTATATTTTTTCCTTTTTTTCCTTTATTCGAACCAGGGAATCGAAGATCATGCCCGATAGCCGAAATTTTGAGTTGAAACAGTTTCGATCTAGGGGTGCGATATATAGCTTTATGGCTGTTAATAAAAAACCCTTTATTGTTAAACTGTCTTTCTTGTATATCACCGATAATAATTCAGTACAAATAGCCTATTAAGCAGCTTAAAATGAAGCTAAATAAATACTAATAGTATAGGTTTGCACACTGGCAATTAAACTCTACAGTTTTCCGAAATTGCAAAGTCAAAGCATACTTAATTTTAAAAAGTATATCTTTATTTTGAACAAGTTTGAAAAATATCTGTATCAGTATATTACAATATCAACATATGTACTAGGTATAAACTGCGCGCATATCATAGGGTTGAAGTGGCCGAAGATCATAGGTTACTGCCACTCACAAGAAGTCGTGCGCACAACTACTCAAAATTCAAATAAGGAGTGGTTTCATTCACAAATATTGTAAATAATGTTCTAACTATACATGAAATATACATTAAATGACATACAAGATACTACCGAACCAAGATATACTGATTTATCGAAACTGTAACAACTATAATAAACTGATTTTTGTCATGTCAATGTTTTAGTCTACTTTCTCTTTTTCGAAACACAATTTTGTGTTTAACTCAAAAACACTGAAAGCTAAAAACACTAAAAGATGATTAGGTAAAATAATAAGTTTTACTTTACTAATATTTGGACATGCATCTTAATTCTGTATGTTGTTTTGATATCATATTTGCAACCTTTAGGGGTGATAAAAACTCTAAATACCAGCGACCTAGTAGTGAAAAGGTTACCTCCGTTGTTTGGCAGGGTAACCTTATGTTATTATTTAGAATTAAAACATCTATAACGTACACAGAAATCAATCTTAACAGTTTTAATCTGAATTTTTTAAAATAAAGACTATCATTCAAATAAAATGATTATTAAAATAACGGCGCAATGAATGTTAAATACCTAACAGTAAAATGAATTCTTTTTTTATTTTAAATGTCAGTTTAGACAAAAATCATGCAATATTTCTGTTGATGATGTCTGTTTAGGCTCAGAAGCCTAAACTATGAAGGTCTCGTGACCAAATTCATTATTATATTGGCAACAGTTTTCAAGTACAAAAACGGCTATCGTAACCCTACATTTACTTCTTAGTACACAACTTACTTTATATAGTCATGATGAGTCAGTGAATCATCAATGAGTGATTGATGTTTCCTACATCATTCTTAGACCGAAATTTGTCTGTATAAGGCATGTACCGATTGTATGTAAATGTGCTATGTACAGAGCGATTATTCTATTCGTGCTGTAATGAGCTAATTAAAATTTGACTTTGGTTTGAAATGTAAATCTATTTGTGTTTAGAGGGTAGCCTATTTTTTTTTATGACTGTTATTTGTCTATGAATCTATGAAAATATCTATGTAATTTTAAAATGAATAAAGAATTTTTTTGAATTAAAGAAAAAGCCATTAAAATGCGTCCAGTCAGATATATTTCAGCACAGTTTAGTTCCCGTTCCAGACATCTCCAACCATTTCCATATAAACCAGGAGTTTTACAAGAAGTCGCTTACGGATGCATTGGTACTCCTGAGGACTAAGATCAGCCTCAGGTATAAGTAAGCAGGTATCCACACCTTTCCACCGAAATACAAAAATTATTTCATAGAAGAAATTCGTATGGCGGTGGTTCCTACCCGGTTCAAACATACCATAGATCAGCTAATCAGCTAGAGACCAGCTCCAACACATAAAATATTCCATGTCTATGCTCTAACCATACCGTTGCTCTGATGTCTCAGTAGTCACTAATAAAACTATGGTTTTACGAAACGCGTTCGCCCACGACCAAATATCGAGTCGAGTTCGCTATCGAAAAATAGAAAGTTACCAATTTCAAAAGGGCCGCTTTCCCGCTATTTATCTAGGTTGCCGTAAACGTACTGCGACTCTACTAATAATAATTTTACCTTCATAATCAAGTATGCGCCTCTTTTATTGTATGCAATAAAGAACCTATAACTTTTCACGACAAGAATTTAGCTTAGAAAATGTCTATTCAAATTATCTGAGCGTGCCAAGGATTTCTCAGTAAGAGTGTTCAGCTTTTTTGTTATGATTTATGATAATAGAACGAACAAGAACAATACATCTAATCTTAGTGTTTAGTTACTTAGGATGAAACAAAACAAAAACTAATGAAACTCTTTACTACAAGTTTAGTCCTGTTCAGATAATTTCAAAATCAAAACCCGAGTTAAAAAAAAGTGTTTTATTTGCAGTAAGCGCCTAACTTTAAAATACATTCTTCTAAAATGAACAAAAATGTTCAAAATTCTTATAAAAGCTCACTCCTCCCTTAAATATTCGGCACGATGAGTTTCTGATTTGCAGTGAAATTGTAGTGAACTCTTGACCTATAAAGGGAGGCTACGCTATACTATATATTCAAATCTATCAGACTCTTAAACAAACTCTCCTGGTGCATTCGGATAAAAAGAAATTGACTTTCTTTTGACGCAAAACCACAAAAAGAAATCTGAATCCAAATCAGCAAATCTTTCGAAACGCGGAACCCTGTTTTCTATGAAGAGATTGTGGCGATATTAAAATGAACACTGTAGCATAATAACAAGCCTAGCGGTTCCCGACGCGGGCGCAATAAATTGCATCCAATTAGCAAGCGCAAGCGACGGCGGCATTATCTGACGACAAAGCGAACTTTACATATCTTTACATTTAACGGCCACTTTACATATCTCCCGGCGCTACCTAACAAGACATGCTCACCTAGCGACTGATATGCATCATTGTTGGAAAATGAACTGCCCATTTCGCAGGCACCAGCTCAGGCATGAGCTTTATAGGGAAATCAAGAAGCACCCTAGGAACCTGCTTAGGCCCGTATAACCGGATTGATTGGGGTGGTTGTGGGTGAGTGTCCATTCGCAATGTCCTGTACTAGAATGAAAAGATAAGGATTTTAGTCAACGTATTTGGCTGGATAGAATGATCTATTTTATGCTCAGTTTTACGTAATAATGTCGACCTTCGAATTGTTGGTATCTATCAAAATCAACGTACGTAAAAATAACAAATTAATTTTGAGGTTAAAATAAATTACTCTACTAAACATCCAAACACTTTGTCATTGTTTAATATCAAAATGTTTACTGCCCAGCTTTTTATAGTTGCGTTTACGAGTCCTATAATAGAGGGTCAAGGGATGATATTTACGATTACTGAATCCAAGCGAACAATGGCTAGACAATGGGGGACACGATACCCGACCCATCTACTTAATTTCGACTAGACACCTTTGTCATGTGTTTTTGTCTGTGGTCATTAGGGATGCTCAAAAAATTTATCGATATTGTGCCGATATATTCTATCTTAACACGAATACGCAATGTATATGTCGTGTCGTTACTGTGGCGCATGCCATTGTAATGCAAGAGGATGCAAAAAGAAGCTTTTATCAATGATATTAATTACTGCTAATTACGAAGATCTAAAATGATCCAAATGTACCTAAAAACCTAAACAAAACCATAAAAAATCACCACAAGTTTTATTAAGAATAACAATAATATTATGTTCAATGATATTGTACATCATGTTTTTCTTATGATGTAGGTAATATCAATACAAACTATGAATTGTCATATCGTATTTATATAATTGTT
>DWNK01000400.1:0-11875 GCA_018250315.1 Hyalothyrus neleus pemphigargyra | reverse complement strand
AGTATCTAAAAAAGACTAATATGCGAGCTGAGTTACGTCATTATATAGACCTCGATCAGTCTATTAGATTTTACAATATACGCATAAGTAAAAAAAGCTCAACGGCTCAAAAAGAGTAAATTAGAGTAATCGGTTTATTAAATGATAAAATATACTTAAACACATAGTGCTGATTTAATTACCTGCATCCCTGTAGCAGGTGAATCAGACTACGACATCAATTAAAACTCCTCGAACAGTTTAAAAAGGGCTTTTTTAATAAATAAGTATGTCCCTTATGATTCCCTGATAATTTATATCATGCAAAGGTGTACAAAAACTTAGATGTGGCAGCTAGTTAGAATTAACGAAGACACCGCACATCATATTATTTACCAACTAAGAAACTCACTTACTCCGCAATGCCCCATTCTATGCTCAATATTTTACATGATAAAGTCTACATTGTAGTGACAGATAATCACTGGGTTCAGTTAGTATTAAACCGATCTAGGTATCATATCATTTTGGACTTTTTTTTAATAAACACTTTAATGGCATAATTTAACAATAAAAAATTCTTATTTCTTATCTATAACCGCACGTCTTTTGTTACTTGGACGCATCAGTGCTATTCTTGTGATCGACTTAAATAAGTTTGCAGAGGTATGCCATTGGACAAGTCATTTGTTATGCCGTCACATTGAGCCGAGTGACGTTTGAAAATAACGTTTCTCATCAAATGTTACGTCTCAATTTGCTTTGAAATGTAAATACGAGCAAAAGAAAAAGGTGAACTTGAGCAAAGCTTAATTTTTCAGAAGAAGCGGTGGAGCTTTACAGACTGCTAACAATCAATTTCATTATGGATGTTTCATTAATTAATGCAATGTATTCGTGCCTGTTTCATCCAACATAACATGAAACATTTTTGGCTCCAGATGTGTACTAATTGGTATGACCGTTGCCATATTTTTGTGCACAAGCTCATTTAATGGATTTATTTTATTGGTTATACAATATTCGATTATATTTAAATGTGTTATTTAATAATATGGTAAATGAATAGTGTTTATTACAAGATTAATTTAATATATTTTTGTTTAGTCAAACAATTAAATGATCTGCATGGTTGTAGCATCCCAAAATATCGGTCTTTTATTTATTTAACATAGGACCCTATTGTTACCTGTGTTATCGGTATACCTACTGTCATACAAGAAGCTAAGGCAGGAAAAATCAAATATTCATTTAATTGAATCGTGTTTAAGTTCTATATAATTTATATATTTAAGGTACCAAGATAATATTCCCGGTAATGCATAACAGCCAATTTACAGAAACCCAAATAATGAAATTGACAAAATAAAATATATTCGCACTTTTTCATTCATGCAGTATCATAAATCCTTATAAACGTGACAGCTTGCAATTTGCAATAGCCTTAGATAATGTTATTGAGTCGTCACTTGATTAAAATAGGTACTCAGATTTAGTAGCTCGTTAAACTAATAACCTAGCCCTTTACAAGTGCTACAAATGGTAGCATATCATTCATTTCGCCGCCTAAATGTTTAACTTCCAATCTACCTTACGCCATCCAAGATAAATCGCTTATAACTTAGATTTCGTATAATATTTTATTACTTAAATATTATGTTTTTCTTCGACTCTACAGAAGTATACCTATGCCTTGCAAAAAGCGCTTTCCTTTATTCAACCGAAGCTTTCAGCCTAAATGTTTATTTTATCGTACTCATCGTATAATTATCTCTATACTTGGGCTATAGTGTACGCCATATATCCAGAAGTTCAATTATTACATTATTAACAGTAAATAAAACAAATAATATCTACCCAGTGAGCTTATCGTGAAGCCCAAAGGACCATAATAAATGTCCAAACAACCACCGCGATCAAAGGCGCTCAAACATTCTGCGCATGTGTAAATAAAAACTGAAGAGATGTGATTAATAGTCCTCTTTTCCTTATATAAATAATATTTGAATAAATTAGGAGACAGACGCGGCACGTCCGCTCGGCGCGAGTACGCGCAACCAAATGACAAATGGATGCCTTTTGAAATCGCGGCGGAAATTATCTGCCCAACCGAGCGTCCCAGAACGATGCGTTCGTACTAATTACTAGAGCGTTTGATTGTGATCTTTACGGCCTACAGTATACAAATATAGGCTTTAAAATATGCACCTTAATGCCAGATTTCAATGGAGCTGTCACGTTTATTATTGTCACAAAATGTACTTAGAAAGTAAAATTATATCTGGCCGAATGAGAGGTGTGACCATCCGCTACTAATTGCCGGGGTTGGGACGCCTTCTGCGTTTCTCGGGTTATTTGTGTTCCATCAAGAGGCATCTTTATACTGCTCGTAATCACGGCATGAAAACGATTTAAAAATAGATCCACGGCCATTTACAATTCAGTCTAAATTAATCGTCTGAGCCTGATAGAAATAGACGACGTGTAGTAAAATTATACTTATGTATTTTGGATAGGTATTCTAAAGATTAATAGTAAAGACAATTAGGTACTAAAAATCTCTATATAAGATAGAAAACAACTATTAGTGCCCTTCACAAAATCGATACCTTAAGAAACCTACTCGTACATAGTTGCATGAACGTGTTGCATGTGTTAATAAAATCACTCAATTTATTTAACGTCAAAGTAGTACCTTCAAGTAGGGACTCACTGTTCGATAAAATTGATAGTTCGATTAAAAAGTCCAGTAGCATTTACGACAAACGCGACGGATTGATCGCGGAACAAGCCCGAACAAGGAAAGGCACTTTTTCAATCAACTAATTACGCTGCGCTACTTGAACCCGACTCATTTTTCAGGAGGAGAGAAAAAAATACAAACGGAGCGAGTGACAAATCACGCAATTGCGGACGCACGGAGAGAAATATGGCGCGGTTTGTTCTAAATGCGCCCGCGTCGGGTATTCGGTGACGCGGCGCGTATGTTATAACGGGGGCGCCCGAGGCAATTAGTCGCATGCGTGAGACTGGCCAAGCCACCTGCGCCCATCTCGCTCTGTACTCAAATGCGACACTTAATATTCACCAGATTTACCGCTTCTCGCGCACGTTTATACGAGAACTGCCACAAATTTGATATCCGACGGAAACGCTGCGCTCGCACCAACCGCAACCGCACCGGCTTGATTAATGAGAGCTACAATTTTATGCGATTAATTTATTAAGCTCACTTCAGCTCCGGTTTACAGGCTCGCGGCTTACACGTTTAAGCGTGGTGCAAGTTTCATGGTGAAGTAATTAATAAAAATCATAGAAAATAAAAGCTCTAAGGCTAAAATCTTTACTACATACTTTCCACAAGAATGTATGAAATTTTAGCGTCCCACCAGTTCCAGCAAAGAGAACAAGTTATGAAATGACAGAGACCCAAAAAATCTACACTTGTATATCACATGCGTTGCCTATTTAGTAGAAGCCGTGGGAATTATTGGCTCACAGAAATATTCATATTTTTACGATACTACGTAGACATTTTATTCATGAACATCTCAACAACAGCCAAGGGAAACCGCGGCGACTCAATTAGCAACCAATAAAACGTAAGTCTCAACATTTCAGCTATTTGATTTGCAAACGACTGGAATCTTTACAGCAATATTTAGAATCCAATTGCTATATCCACAGACCTTATAGATGATTTATTAGCACGTTCTCTTAGCGTCTGCATTGTAGTCAGCAAATATGAATCTCATTCTATTAAGAGTTCCTAATAAAGTATCACAGTAATCACACGCTAACAGAAATCAACTTAAATCTTGTATTTGATAGATGCTAATTAATTAATCTACAACAGAAAGTAAATAATGGACCAACGTATAACGTTGGAGGAAAACGTTAGACAGGTTATTTTGTTTAAACGCAACGGAGGACAATCGTTTTTCACTTAAATCTACCCTGAGGCCGGGAATGTTTGTAAAAGCGAATATCAAAATTAAATGTATCTAAATTTATTTACTAAATCGAGCAGCAATGTAATCGAGAGTAGCATTTTGAAATGTCACAATCTTATCGTTGGTAAAGCATTTCTCACATCTTTAATCTTGAGGCGAGCGATACTATCTCGAAAAAAAAATGTACCTCAGCATTTCTCCACGGGAGCGTCCAGCCAAAAGTCGGTGTTCGAAAAACGAAAAAGCTCTTATCTTCACAAAATGGCGACGGCAAGTCGTAAGCTTTTTGCGAAAAAAAATCCCGATCAATATTCGGAGGTTGGAGGGAGAGAGGCTTCTTAGCCTTCGTATAATTGGTTGAGGGAAAATTTATGCGGCGCGCGCTATCTGCCTCTCGGGCCGGCTCGGTTTGCCTCGGTATGTCGATAAATGGTAACACCATGGTATAAAAAGGACCTAGTAGCGATAGTGTAAGCAGTCACTTATATACTCTCTCATAAAAAAATAAAGCTTTACTTACTTGACATTGAAGAAAGTTCGCAACGAACAAGAAGCTTGGATCAATAGGTAACTTTTCCCTTTCAAGTTTGAATCTACAACCTAATATTTTTTTAGTTCAGACGCAAGGTCGGCGTTCAAATAGATTTCACTTTTTCTTATTGCATTGGCTTGAATTTCGTTGATATCATAAATAGTGTTGTGTCGACTACATTACGTAATTTTATTGAAACTTTACTCATCGGACATGGCACTTAAATTGTAACACACTTATAACCTTTACAACACCTTGACAACACATGATAGAGCTTTTATTCAAAGTACAACACTTTTAGTAAAAGCTCTATCATTTAATGCTGTAAAATTTGAGAGCTTTATTTAAGTACAAAGCTTATACGAAATCGCCTTGCGTTTCGTTCGACAAACATGGAAACAAACCTCCAATACAGGTCTTACGAAAGAGTTGCCAGCGTATCTCAAAAACGTTGTAATTACGAAAACAAAGGAGGGCTCTTTGAAGGCGCCGTGTAAGATCCACATTAAAGGGCCGCGTACCGCAAACAAATTAAAAGCAATATAAAGGTCGAAACTGTAAAGATACGCCGAAGTATGTCCAATCTATTAGTACTCCCTTTTGGTAATGGTGGGGCAGATGTGGCCAGAGAAATCGTTTGTTTTGAGCCGCTAAACGTGCCCATACCCACATGTGGTCGAATTCGTCTGTACCCATAGTTAGGGACGTTCCGATACTACTAAAGTATCGATATGTACTCATATGGATTTTTTGGATTTTTTTTATATTCGATCAATTCAATCATTGGGAGATGTAGGATTTTTGAGGTTGTTTAGGAGGCGGACTACTTTATTTGGACCTTCGACACTTTATACTTTGAATGTGTTAAGAATTGCGTGTCGCCTTTGATTCATACAAGTAAATTTCTTCCGATACCAAGTAAGTATCGAGTACTTACTCGTATTTAGTTGTATCGGATCACCTCTACCCATAGTACATGTTTTTAGGACATGGATATCGTCGCGCACGCTTACTTCTAAGGTTTAATAATACAATCAATTGATGGAGACATGTGGATATGATAGATCTCAAAGAAATGACCTATCAAGGCAATAATGAGAAACTTTATTTGATTTAGAATTTGAATCACAAAAAAAATACAAAATTAATTTAAAACATAATTCTAAGTTTTGCAACATTGGAATGAAGATAAATGTCTACGAGTACATGTTACGGTTGAGAGGATCTTTAGGTTAACCTTATGTAATTCAAAATCTTCAAGCAATACGGATTACGGTACAAGTGTTCAGCTTAGTTACTTAATGCTAGTGCCACTTGTTTTGCATACGAGTATAACGACGTAAGATTATAAGGACGTCACTACTCGACTGCGAGGTATTCGAGCAAAGATAATGAATTTAACAGCCTATTTGATCGTAGCTCAAACCTATTGCGACGGTTTCGCACATGATTATAAGTGTCATAAAAATGGCAGCTCACAATAAAAAAAATATTAAAAAAATCATCCGAATATCTCATAAAAATGGACGTAAAGTGAGTTCTAAAGATTTTATAAGAATAAACGGTCAAAGTCTGAAATGTATAGGATTCTAGGTGCTATTTTGTCGTCAGTCTTATTTCTTCTTTTTTAACTAAAATCTTCGCGCATGTTTCTTCGTAAAAACTCGTAAATTCCGTTGCAGTCTACATTGTTAAAAACGTCACCTGCACGCTAAAAATATTGCGAAGAACGTTGCACTCATATTCGGGAAGTAATGATGAAATAATACTCACCTATGCATTTCAGCCTCGGCCATTACCCGTTACTGTAAATTTCTAAGGTCATTAAACTGTGTTAGGCAAAACACACTAGAAGTACCTACAGAACACTAGCCAATTCACAACGAAATATATCTTATATTAAACAAACAGTAGGTAATGTTTACATGGATTTATTATATAAAATGCCTTCGCAAAGCCGCAAAACAGATAACACGATAGGAATACAATCGAAGGATATTCTTAGTACATCAAATTCGCATTAGCTTTACATACCGGTTGGATTAGGATTCTACAATCATAAAACTGAATTCACACTAACTTGCCGATTGAATTGAATTTCACTGTTCTGATACTTTGTTATCAATTAGCAAATAGTTTTAATGTACAGATTATCCTTATTGTAGAGTTGGAAATATACTTACCTAAAACAAAAATAGCGTAGCATTGGAGAATAGATGTAGGTTCACAAGGCAATCTCGTAAGTAAGATTATTTATAATAATTTTACCTGTAGCACTCTTTTCGGAAGGCCGGTCTTCTGGCTGAGTTGTTTCAGGTCCTTCGCGTCAGGGTTGTGGTTGATCGCGAAGTACGACTTCATGGTGCGAAGTTGGTGGTGCTTGAAGCTCGTCCGCATCCGCTTGGTGCGGGAGGTAGACCCCAGGCCGCCGCCACCACGGAACCCCATCTCCAGGTATTCGGGATTCAAATCTGGTACGAGAAGAGAACAGTGATGCTGCTAAATACAAAACATCGTGTATTTTACATAAAAGTGCCGTTACGTTATGTATGCGTTTTACGTTTCAAATTTGCTTTCTGAATTTGGATTTATGGGATGTATGTGTGATCGATCCGTGATTATTTCACTTGCAGAGAGCAATAATAAAGCTATGTACCTAATAAATGTACTATATTGGTAATCCCTATATATTCCGTTGTTTACTTTATTTATTAACTACTCACTACCACTACTCACAGTTACCTACTGTTCCCAGCCTTCAAGCTATATTTAAATATATTATTCGTAGATATAAATACCTATTAGATTTAAATAGATATAGTATATCCTTATCGCATAGACAAATCTAGCGTAATTCTTAAGAAGTATAACTAAAAAACTAATATAGTAAGTCGTTATACTGAGTACCTATCATGACTTTGTTTATTGACTAATTGCGAACGGCAAAACTCAATAAGCAAATGTGTAAGTTTAAATAATGATAAATAAATTGAAACACTAAGTATTGTCTCGGAAAATATATAACATCTATTTCACGTAGCAAAGACAAGCCGAAACATATCAGTGATAAAATGGTGCACGTAAACTACAGAATAGTCTAATTTCATTGCCACATGTAGTAACAGTAACCATTGAAATTACATTGAATTAAATTAGTGCGTACCTACACTATGTTCACATGAACAATACATTTTAAACATTACATCAAGCCGTAAACTACGCTGAATGCTATAATAGACTGACTTAAAACATCATAGAAACCCATCGTAAGTCAACGTGCAATGCATGTTTTCAGAATAACAAATATGCAATTTATTATGTACCTACCCATTATGAATTATGCATTGTCAATCCAACGCAAAAAATAAGATATCATTCCGCCTTGTACTCTGTAATGTTTTAAGTGCCTACTTAAATAATGTATTAATTCCCTTAATATGTGCACTGCAAATGCACGTCATGTTTAATAGCCGGCTTAGTTACATACAATAGTTGTATAGAATGTCAAGGAATTTGAAACGTAAAAACAAATTGACATAATATCAATACACGGCGCTGAACCAAAGTAATACAATATCCAGTTCTAGGGACGCTGGCTTGTTACTACGCTACTATAAATTCAGAGCAATTACAAATGGAATTACCACAGCGAACAATTACAGGACAGAAAGAAATTAATACTATGGATTCGCATTGCTAATTCGCTCATATAAAATGATTCATTAAAACCAGGAGGCTTCTAGGGAATACACCAATTAGGTTGCAAGCCGAATTCTTATTTGTGTCACGTCGCCCACGATCGTTCGCGTTCCATAATTATCTTATTTACGCCTTCAACGACCATTTATTATTTTTTATTAGCAATAATTTCTTATTTTGGTGTGAAATAAATTCCAATAAAATCATTGATATATTATATTTTTGGCTAAGACATTTTGTTCGAGACTTATTTCTAGCGTAATAATTCTAACGATAACTGTGTAGAGGTTTCGCAAGAGACTAATTTTATTGAGGACGCCAATTTTTTACAATCTACGTGTGTATATTTGTATCTGTCCCCAGCGGTATTCTCTGAAATTCTAGGAATAAGTAGTAAAATCTATTATACCGTAATACTTTTTTTTTAATACTTTTAATATAGTTTATTTTAACTTTTAAATATTATCTACTGTACATTAATTTTTTACTCATTTGGTAAATGGACTCTACTAAAAATATGTTCGTACAGCATACTCCTAAGACATCAACGCGTTCCTACCGCTACATGGATTTAACTAAGTATATATTTTATAAATTTATTATCCGAGTATGAAGGATATAAAAATGGTAAAAGTGATAAAATTATATGCATCAGGATAATTGGGAAAATGGTTTTTAGTTGAGTCATAAGATCAGAATGAAATTCTGTTAGAATAGAATAGATATTCAAACACTGATGCCATAAGGTCTACTATCAATTAGATGTCATCGTTAATTTTTTCGAAATTTTGGGATGAATTTCAGAATTAACGAAATAGGCGCAATGATGCGGAGGAGGCGCGCCGCTAGCCACAACGTTGTCTAACTCTTGTGTACCGTGAGTAACTACTAAGTAATATAATATTCCGCCAAGTAAAAATAAATAAGAGCTAATATATTTTTGTAAATCGATCGTAACACGCAGTTCACATTGTTTTCCGTTACAATTTCTCAGTCCCACCGTGACGTATCCGTGACGGCGAAGGCGCGCTGCCACGACGCGACGCAGGTTTAACGACCAATAAAACTGCTGCCAATAAATATCCCAAAACCACGGGCATACGTGGACAAGAAAACGACACGAGTAACTTAATACCAACAAAACGTTATTGTGAAAGAAGCCGATTTCACTAAACTGCGCCCAAATTTACACACCATTTTCGTTTGGGGAAAAAAGATTTTAATTTGGTATTTCATGCCATTAAAGAAGCAAGTCTTGTGATACTCACTTCTTTGTATCTCATATCAACTCAACGTTGAGTTTTGATTCAAATCAATGGAAAAGAGAAGAGCGTCTGCTCGTCGTTAGGACGCATAATATAAGGTTATGTTTGATGTGATCAATTTTGCAAGATGAGAAAACCATGTGACGCTCAATGT
Organism: Hyalothyrus neleus pemphigargyra; assembly: GCA_018250315.1. Taxonomy (NCBI): domain Eukaryota; kingdom Metazoa; phylum Arthropoda; class Insecta; order Lepidoptera; family Hesperiidae; genus Hyalothyrus; species Hyalothyrus neleus. Next base: position 2,293 of record DWNK01000400.1, on the reverse strand, counting down.
CCTTTTATTCAACAGTCATTCATTCATAAAAATTGGTCCTAATCTTTGCTAATATCTTATACACTATAAACAAGTTATTACGAAAATAATATTATGTATTAATATTATTTTCGTAAAACGTCATCGTTGCAATTAATCCACGTACAGTTCAAAAGTATAAAGTATTCCCGGTTGAATATTTTCAGTAAGAGAAATAATAAATAGTATGGAAGTGTTCACTACTTGGCCGGTTCCGAGGTTTGCGCGCGAACAATTAGCCCCAAAGGTAATTATGCAGGGATCCGTTGGAGCATTTTACTTGAGCTAATGGCCGCTGCGCCCGATTCGCGAAATGCGCCTCACCGCCAGCGTGCGCTTCGTAACCGAGGAGAATGTTTACTTTTTGTGAAAGGAACTTACGGTAGATACTTCCAGACTGGACATCTGCTTACTGCTAGAAAAGTGTGATATAAAATCAATTGTATTAATTGTAAACAAAAATTAATCACGCAAAACAAACGTTCTTGGTGAGAAATTAGGTATTTAGTTCGTACTATTAATATAAGTACCCCAATACAATTTACTAGTTTGTAATAAACATAGACTGAGCGTACTGCGCCACGAAGCTCCAAGATTATTATGATGTGCTACATTAAATCAAAATTTTTCCTCAACGAATTTCCCTTTCTAATAGTGCAACATATAAAATTTACGGTTAATATTAAAGCCTACCTACCGCATATCAGCGGTTAAACTGGAAACCATTAATTAATAAAACATATAATTACACAGACTTATAATTTGAAATACAAACACGAACCTTATTTTAATCGAAATTTAAACAGGCGTTATTCGTAAAACCATAAAGCTAAGTGAATCTCATGGTTGCGGTAATAATTTTATATGGATTTTAGCTAGTCCACCTGCACCGGCGTACTCGATGGGAGCTTTGGTGCCGTGCCATGTAGCACTTTACTGTCCACGTAATAAAGGTGGTACCACATCGATTGTGGTCATGATCCGTCGCGTTGACGGAACGTTTGTGCCTGTTCGACATGATTTACGCACCAACTGTCAACGATAAAACCGCGAACAAAACTACAAAGAGCCATAGAGACTATTAAAGTCTTCCTTTTACTACGGTAAAGCGGTGCAATAGGGGATGGCGGTAGCTCCAACTATGCTGGTGGCTGTGGAGCCGCTTGGGGCGCTCGTGCACCAGCTAGTTGATACGGTCTCTCAACAAACAAAGAAGGATTTGCATACAACAGAATTTTCATGTTTTGCTTAACACAATACAAGTAAGCACTCAATTGAGACGTTTTACAGTAAAATATAGTAAAATTACATAATGTTAAGTATATCCATTTAACATAATACTTTATAGTAATAGTTTCTATAATGTTTATAAACTTTAAAAAGCAGTTTTATGCTCAAGTAAAACTTCAAAAAGCAGTTTTACGCTCAAGTAAAAAGTTGTAAGCAACATTTTCTTTGGTCCGATGACAGTGACGTTCTGCCAGATACCTTTATCGATAAATGAGATCATCACAGAAAAAGCATCGCGACTGCTAAAAGATCACATTATTAATAGATTGAGATACAAAACGTACAAAGATAACACGCAGGTAAAAAAAATACTAATAAAAACTGGGTAGGTTGTATAAAGATCATTGTGATCTCATAAATCGTACGCACCATTCATGTTTTAAGGTCAGCAAAAAAATCGAGATTTCCTACGCGATATCACCTCGTCCGGTGGCCACTAAAATTTTTACGTTCAGACTTTTTGTTCTCATGAATGATGCTGCAAAACCGTTGGTTTAAAAGGGAAACAACAAATATTTCTTTTCAACGACATGACAGTGTTATTGAAAAGAAATATTAAAAAAAATAAAATCAAAACATTTAATCATTGAGAAGCATTCTTGGATTTGTCAGCGTATCGCGCGGGTGTGTAGAAATAAAAATATTAATTTAATCGGCGCATGTGTTGTGGCGCATAGCATGCCAGCAGGGGGCGCTACCGTCGGCATTAACTCACACGCGTTCAAGTGGCGCGAACGATTCGAGCGCCGGTCATATTTTCAACTGTTATTACTATTAAAACTACAAAGGTGTATACGTGTATCCGTAGATATCAAGACGTCATATAATTTTTAAATAAAATTTTAATAATAGTGATGTGCGTACATTTTGTAACGTTTATACGAGATCCATTTCCGTTCTATTTAAATACTTAAACGTAATATATTTTAGATGTTGACTTTAACTTTGAACCTAGTGTTCGACAGTAAAAGTGTGAAATCTGAAA
>DWNK01000399.1:0-11875 GCA_018250315.1 Hyalothyrus neleus pemphigargyra | reverse complement strand
ACCATATTATAATCTAATATATGACCCATAATTAAAATTAACCCGAGCTCAGCTCGGTCTTTCCACTAGTAGTAATACCTCTTTCATTTTATATTCCCTAACATCGAGAGTAGAAAAGCTTACCAACTTAGAATTTTGGGTGGCTGTTGCCAGAGGTTTGATAGGTGGCTATAGCAGCAGAAAAAGAAGATCAAGCTTGCCTACATACATCTGCAAGAAATCACGCATAGCATGCCCAGAGGTATATCAAAAAAGTGTAAATGCTGTACCTGAAGAACTGCGATTTGTAAACGTAGGTGACCTTATGCCGGCAGAGTTGGAGACTTACCGACGCTGTAAATTGTACAGCACAAAGGTCAAAGATAAGCGTAGCAAAATAAAATGCAGTAAGTGTAATGTCCCTCTTTGCATTACGCTTTGTTTTGCACAATTTCTCAGAAAATAATGTCACAAATTTAGCTTGCATGTGGCATTACTAGATGTCGCTATTACTAATGCATATAGATTATACAAAACTAACTCGCGAATAATGTTATGACTCAGAAAGAATTCCGAATAAGTCTTTCAAGGGAATTAGTAGATAATACTACTTTTAGAAAGCGATCATTCAAATCGATGCCGAATTATGTGTCCAAGAAGAAAAAGGTAGAGGAAAGTGTAGAAAGACAGAAGAAATTATTTGGGGTGCCAGAAGAAGGCAGGTTCGAAAGAGTCAATGAACATTGGCCTGAAGAAACAGATGGGTACAAAAGGTGTCGTTACTGCAGCACGAAAGTTCATAATAAACGATCCAAAATAATATGTGATAGATGCCAAGTGGCGCTTTGTGTTACTCCTTGTTTCAAGCTGTTCCATCAAAAGTGATATGACCTGCACCAGTAGTGGCATGCTAGTTGCCACCACATTTTTTTATAAACTATTCGCCTAATTTTTTTTTCTATTTAATAAATAAATATAATAATATTAATGCAAACACGAAAAAGGATTTTGTACCAGCTACATTGAATGGTATATATTTATGTACATCAAGAAATATATGTTTGTTTTTAATTTGTTTTGTTCTTGTTTTTCTGCACTTGGGTTAGTCCCAAGGGTGACGGTAAGGCAGCCTCCTGCCTGGGACTTAGCCCCGAATCGTCGCTCCCCACCTTAGGGCGTGGACCCATGTCTACGGTGCGGCGCCGTTTGCCGTGCAACGGTACGGCACCGCCGCCAGCATATGGCGCGGCGCCGTGCCGCGCCACGGCGTCGTGTACCGGCACGTGCTCATTATTGTGTTGTCAGTTGCATAGTGCGGTAATTTTTTGCATAAAATGGCGGACGATTTAGATTTAGACTTTTTAATTTCACTAGTGGAAGTCAAAGGAAGATTATAAAAATAAAAATTTAAAAACAGAAGGGTGGAAAGATGTTTGCCTTAATATTTTTCCATCATTCGACAGCATGGACAATAATGAAAAAACGAAACTCGGTGAATATATACCTATTTATTTATCTTTTTAACTTAATAAAGTGAATACAATAAACGTAAAAGTGCTTAGTATTATTATCAACTTGTCATTTACACACACTCAATACATTCGGTCGGTTCGATCCGTGCCCCAACTTTAATTGTATTTTACTTAGTTGCTAACTAAGCGCACCGAGATCACTATTAAAGTATTTACAAAATTCGTCTCTTATAGTGACAGGATTTGTTACAGAAACATCATCTGCTGTTTGTGGAAGGTTCAAAAGACAGTCGTCAATATATAACTCCTCTGATTTTCTAACTCCATCTCGACTTACAACAAAATTGTGTAAAACACAACATGCTTTGATAATGTCGGTCGCAAAATTATATTGAACATTTAAGGGCCGATAAAATACACGCAATTTATTTGCGAAAATACCAAAAGCACACTCGACATATTTTCTTGCTCGACTCAAATGATAGTTGAAAACCCTTTGTTCTTCACTCAGATACTTCCCTGGGTATGGACGTATTAAATTTTTAAGCAATGGTAGGCCATCATCAGCGATAAAAACAAAGGGAACTGATTTTTGGAGCCCCAGTAAGGGCTTTGGCGCTGGTATATGAAGTCGATTTTGCAATAATAATTCGTATAGTTTTGTATTGTAGAAAATGGTGGAATCACATTCCTTTCCATACGATCCTATATCAACATATACAAATCTATAGTTAAAATCCAGCAGTGCCAGCAAGACTATAGAGTTAAAACTTTTATAGTTAAAAAAAGGGACCCACTGTGGGCAGGACTATATATTCGGATTTGTTTCCCGTCCAATGCCCCTATACAATTTGGGAAATTTGTTTTTACGTCAAAATCCTTAGCAATTTTTTCAATTAGCTCTTCGGTTATTTTCGGTATACTTTCACTTAAAAGAATGTCCCATATAGCACGACAAACAACTCTCCACACTTTTTCCAATTGTAGATTTTCCACGATAATCTGTAAATTCCATATCTCTGTATGAATTCCCTGTTGCCAAAAATCTGCAAAAGAAACATTTCATAAAATTTTACAGGACCATTATAAAAACAATTTTTTATCAGTTATTTTTTTATATAACGATTGTTACATGGTAATGACGTCATTAAAAATGGACTAACATTAAGGATATTTTTTTCAAATATACAAAGAAGGTAGAACTTTTAAAGAAATCTGGAGCTGGTGCTAAACGTATAAAAGAATATCATTTGTATAGACAACTCATGTTTTTGCAAAAAAATGCACCAAATTTAACTGAAGATAGTATAGAAGAGGAATCTCAAACTCCGAACACAAGGTCAAGATTTCAACCCTACAGAAAAACTACGCTAAAGCGAAAACCAAGTTGCGATGAATTTGAGAAGCAAATTGTCGAAACTTTAGCTGCTTCTGAAAATCGACATCTGTAATTTTTAAAGCCATTTTACTGTCTCTCAACAAGTTAAATGACCATCAGACCTTGCTATTTCAAAGTGGAGTTTTAAAGATTTTAACAGATTTCCATCAATCACCGCTCCAGTCATATAGCGGGTACCAGACAGCAACATCTTACGGCGCTAACTATCACCAAACTGCCCAACAACCACAAGCTACAATGTCTTATGAAACTAACTATCAAACAGCTTGTAATTCATCCAACCCAATTAGTATAAATCGTCGCCAAACATCACCAGTCTCACCTTTAGAAGACATCATGTCTAATACCACAGATACACTGGAAAAGGAATACGATTTTTCTTAAATCATAATAAATACGAAAAAGATTACATGACTGATTTATTAAGATTATATTATAATTTAGTAAGAAAACGTTTTTTTTTTTATTGATTTTCTTCTTTGATGATTTTTTTTGTTTGATTGTTATTGGTAGAAAGATTACAATATTATGGTTGCGAAAAAAGTAAAAAATATACGATTTGTTTAAATGCGTGAACTTAATTGTTTTATTTAAATTCTGCAAAAAGGATCACTTGACGAGTTAGCAATTTTCAAAGGCTTAACGGATTGACACAAAATAGACCTGACTAATACATACGTATGAATACATTAAAAAAAATATTTCTATGATTAGAATAAATAAGTTAACATAAATTTCTTTTCTTTCTTACCTTATAGATAAGCCTAGTATTTCCATAGGCTCAACAGGTTTCCTGAAGACGTATTTCTTCTGTATACGAGGCGCTATTTTGGTTAGTAGTTCTTCAAAACTTGATAAAGACATTCTAAAGTATTCGTAAAATTTGCCATCACCACATATTTTCAGCGCTTCATATTTCCTCTTAAAATTATCTCCATCATGGTTCATTATATAAAGGTATGGATTTACCCAATATTTTCTTTGATTTTGTTTTTTCTTCATTTGTCGTCGTCTTAACAACAACAGGATACGTCTTTCGTGGTCCATATCAAACCAAACACTGTAATTTTGGTATACGTGTTGGAGTGGGGTGCCGGTACACGACGCCGTGGCGCGGCACAGCGCCACGCCATCTGCCGGCGGCGGTGCCGTACCGTTGCATGGCAAACGGCGCCGCCCCGTAGACATGGGTCCACGCCCTTAGGCAGGCTCCAATCATGGACCTCTTGGAGGTCTTTTTCAACGCCCTCCGTAAGGCGGACGTTTCCTTTGAAGAGGACGACATTCGCCCTCACCTCATGCCCTCAGATTATGTATGTGCATACGAGTGCGTTTGTGCGTGTGTATGTATCGTGCGCGCGTGCGTGCTTCTGTGTTTCTTTGTGCGTGCGCGGTTGTGTGTATATGTTTATTATCGACATCTGGCTATTCTTTTTCTCAGGTTTGCTGGGTACGCAAAGAATAGGAAATAATGATGGAGCAGGTAATTTGCATGAAGAAATGTCTTGCCAAGTTGTCGGTGAACCTCTACAAAATTCTGCCTTGTTAACAATATCTGTCCCCCCTAACTTACCCCATATACCTCCACTGACATCCTGCTTTGACGCTTATAATTTGAAGCCGGGATCCGCTGGTAGAGGATTCACTGAAATCTCATCAAATGTTTCTTTACTAACCTCCAAATCCATGGTCAGCTGTAGTGGGATCACTAAAGAAAAATGTATAGAACAACCTCCATATTCTTCACTGATCCCGCAAACGCTTTATGCTAATAGATCAAATGATCACGATGACATACTTACTGAGACTACTGCTGAAAAACGTATAAAACAACCTCCGTATTCTCCGCTGACGCCACGACCGTATTGTAGTTCGAACGATACCTCAAATGGTTCAACTTCTTTGATCACAAATCAACTAAACGCCTAGTAAACTTTCAAAAAATGATGGTTTTACCAGGAGGCCAAAAAAAGTAGAAAGCGACTTTTTAGAGGATTGTTGAGACAAGAAAAGAAACGAAAGTATCTGAACTTGTCTTATGTTAATTCCAGAAAAAAACATATTGAGCCTAAGCAATTTTGAAAATTGCAATTTTTTGAAACTTTGGGACCATGGGGTCCTGAAGCCTGGGACTTATATAAACAGCTATCTTCCCGCCTAGTCGACGTCTCTGGTGACCCGAGAGCTGGCATACATTTCGCTCAACGTATTGCCATAGCAGTACAAAGAGGAAATGCTGCCAGCATCTTGGGTACCTTGCCCAAGGTCAACGATGCTGACTATTTTTTATGGTAGGTTTTTTGTTACTTTATTTTTGTATGTTTCTTTTATATATTTACGTATATTTTGTAAATAACGTCCTGTTTTTTTATCATTAGTTACTTTTGTTTATTTAGTATGCATTACCCTAGTTTTGATTTTTTTTTGGATTAAGTAACATTTCACGTTATTGTTATCATTGTCGGTCTCTTATTGATTAAGGGGTAAGGCCACTGTAATTTTTTTGAAAATTTCTTTTTTTTTTATTGGCTTCAAAAATAGTTTAAACCCTCTAGAATAAGGAAAAAAAGGTTCCGTGCGAGAAAATATTTTTTTCCTAGGAAATAGAGGTCGCCGTCAAGCGCGACTATACTTACTCCGAAACGACTACCTGCGGCAAACAACGGGGAAAAGGGACGGCACAATAGCCCCCCTCCCCCCCCTATTGCTCCCAACCGCCTGTATTGTTGTTCCACGTGTCCTTTCGAGCCTTTTGAGCATTATGAAGAAAAATTCCGTTAGTTTAGCGACAGCAGGCGCACAGTAAAGGGCGATTTATTGTTCATAAGCGACGATTTTTGCGTGTTTTTCGTGGTTTTTTTTTACGATTTCACTGTAAAATTTACGAACGCGTTAGTTGAAATGAGTGATCGAGTGTATCTTGGAAAAAAAGGTACGAAAACCTCGTATCCAACGCGACGTCGGTCAGGCGGGATGAAACGACGACTCATGAATCAATATAAATGTGAGAGCGATGAGCAGGGCGTCAGCGCTTCGGCGAAAAAACTGAAGGACTGCAACGAGGAATTCGATGTTAATAGTTAATTCGGCTATAGAATCATCAATTTCAGCGCCGTTTTTTCCGTTATCGCCCGGCACGTGAAGTGCAAAACGTGCGGATCTGACATTGCGTTTCGAGAAAGAAGTCCTCGTGGTTTAGGCTTCAAAATTGTCATCGCTTGCCCAAAATGTCCCGATGTGGATATTCCGAGTTCCAAATTCATTCGCAATGTATATGAAATAAATCGTAGAATCGTGCTTGCAATGCGACTGATTGGAATAGGATTACATGGTATCAAAAAATTTTGCGCGTTCATGGATTTGCCGCAGCCAATTTTTCATTCATTCTATGATAAATTGGTCAACACGATAGCAATCGCAACGAAAGCAGTGAGAGATGCAAGCATGAAGAAACCAGGGCAAGAAGAGAAGGAGGAAAGCCAGAAAAATGGAAAAACTGACGGAGTAACGATTTCCGGCGATGGTTCATTGCGAAAACGCGGATTTTCATCGCTTTTTGGAGTCACATCGGCTGGTTAACTGGAAAAATAATCGACGTCGAAGTGAAATCAAAGTATTACAAAACATGCGAGCACTGGAAGTCCAAAAACGGAACAACGGAATTTGAAGAATGGCAAATAAGTCACGCCGATGAATGCCAAACCAATCACAAAGGATAATCGGGAAAAATGGAAGTCGATGCTGTCGTCGAAATGTTCCAACGCTCAGAAGATTTATACGGAGTAAACTACTCTAATTACATCGGAGATGGCGACTCCAAAACATTCAAAGGCATCGTGGATTCTAAACCTTACGAAAATTTTGATGTACACAAAAAAGAGTGCATTGATCACGTGCAAAAACGAATGGGCACTCTATTGCGAAACCTGAAAAAATTAACAAAAGGTCTCGGGGGAAGAGGCAAACTGCCAAATTGATTGACGAACTAACCATTATTGGCAATCCGTCGAAATCCCGATTCCATCGAAAATATGAAAAATGAGATCTGGGCAACCCTTTTTCACAAAATGTCAACGGATGAAAAGCCTCAGCACGAAAAATGTTTAGAGAATTGGTGCAGTTGGAAGAAAGCGAAAGCGGAAAATACCTTGGATGCGTATCATCACAATCAGCCAATGAGTGAGGAGGTTTATGAAGCCATCAAACCCATCTACATGGAATTGAGCCGGGACGACTTGCTGAAGCGTTGCTTGGGGGCCTATACTCAAAATAATAACGAAAGCTTCAACGCTATCGTTTGGAGTTTGGCCCCCAAATCATCTTCAAGCGGAAAAACTGTCCTAGATATCGCTGTTTGCACATTCAATGGCGGCCTTACCAACGTCTTGCAAATATTCAAGATGTTGGATGTGGAAATTGGTGTACAGTTATATAATTTCTGCATCGAAGCCGACGCCAAACGCATTACGCACGCGACTGAGCGACGCGGCAAAAAATGCGCGCGCGCTCCAAAAATCCACCAGGAAAGACGAAGAAGACGAAAATTTGGCCATCGAAGGACAAATGTGTGAGGGATTAACGGTAAAAAAAAAATTACCTTCTGTAAACTATTGCAGATCTAAAGGGAATCAAGTCTATTAAAATATTAAACCCGTTCATTGAATCATTCTGTTATTTACTTTAAAATACTGATTAATACAGAGATGTCTCCTTTCACTCTAGAATTTAGCAGATGATCATCCCCAACCAAACCGCAGATTCCTCTCTATTCTTCGTCCTTTGACGTCTCGCTTCACCAATTTCTTATTTTCGATTTTCATAATTTAAAAAGTAGCTTCACTCGGTGTGGCCACCGAAACATCTCCATTTTTGTGTTGCCAACACTTCTTTTTTTTATTTTTTCCAATAAAAAACTATTCGCAAAACTTTAAACGCGTTTTTCTCGAAACAGTTTTTCAAAATGGCACGCAGCATCACTCGAACAATTTTAATTTTTTTTACTTGAAATTTTGACCAGATGTGAACATTAACATTATCTTGAGAATGTCGATCGGGATTTTCAATAACTTTATTTATTGTTTTTTTATTAACCCTTAACTACTCGCATGGGGTCAACGCACTTTCGTGTATCGAAAAAATGCACTGCAACGGTTGGAACCTTCCCGCGCGCCCGCTAGCCTCTTAATATGCGCTAAAGAACATACTTTAGTACCGTTTAGGCCGCTGCAAGCTTTAGTAAGCTTTTTATATTCTATTGTTTTTATTTAGATATTGATATAACTTTGAATGAAATATTATAGTGAATGATAATTTCTATCGTTTTACTGGTTTAGAATTTTTTTTTGTATTTTTCGTACAAATATGTTATTTAAATAGGTATTTTTTTATTCCTCAGTTATCAAACATGGATGCAAGAGACGAACGTATTGCACATTGGCTACTGGATGTACCTGATGAAGAATAGGATGTTGGGGATTCGGATTCAGAGTCGGAAGCAGAGGAAGTCCTTCATAGTGAACACGACACAGCTAGTGAAATTGAGGAAATTTCAAACGAATCGCCGGACTACGACGAAGATGACTCTACAAATCAAGATGCCAATTTTTATTTTCCGAGACATAATGGCAGAAATGGCCCTAAACAAAAATGGTATAAGGAGCCGCTCGCAAATGCAGTTAGAACCCGTGCACATAACATATTGCATTTGCTGGGTGTCAAACAAGCGGCAAAGTGGACAAAAAGTCTAATAGAATGCTTCAGTTTATTTTTTACCGAACATATTTTAAATTTACTGGTTATGAATACAAATAAATACATTGAAGAAATCAAAGGCCAATTTCAAAGAGACCGAGATGTAAAAAGTACAGATGTTGAAGAAATGAAAGCCTTCTTAGGCTTGTTGATAATGGCTGGGTTACTGAGACTAAACTACATAGATCTCTGGGCAATCGATGGTAGTGGCGTCGAGATGTTTCACCTAACTATGAACTATCAGCGATTTCTTTTTTTGTTACGTGTGCTCCGGTTTGACGACAAAGCAACTCGATCTGAGCGTCAAAAGACTGACAACTTAGCCCCTATACGTGAGCTATGGGATATGTTGCAAACAAAATATAAAGAAGCTTATATCACGAGTGAGAATGTAACAATTGACGAACAGCTAACTGCATTCCGTGGTCGATTCAAAGGCAAAGTACAAGGTGTCCCAAAAGTCTTTTTCAATTTGTTTTAGTCATTATGCGAACGTAGTCTACGGGAGGGGCGCGGGAGGTATGCCGATCGCTAGCCGTGTCCTTGGGAATTTAGTCGCTATGGAGCGTTTCACAGGAGCAGAGCGTGCGTGTTGTGTGCGAGAATTTTACAAAAACAATAACTCTGCCGTTGTAGCGCGGCGAAAATTTTGTAATTTCTATCATTTACATCACATAAATGAAGCACCGAGTGTTCAACTCATTAAGGCATGGGTCCAAAAATTTGAGGAGACTGGATCAACGTTAAGCAAGCCTCGGGCGGGGCGACCACGGTCAACGAGAAGCGAGGAAAATGTAGAGAGCGTACGTCATTCAGCTAAAGTGAATCCCGCTCTCTCTGTTCGCAAAAGGGCAAGTGTCTTAAATGTTAGTAAAAGTTCCTTACATCGCATAATGCGTGAAGACTTGAGCCTCCATCCCTACAAGATACAGTTGGTTCAAGAGTTAAAACCCACAGATGGCGCTGAGAGACTTAATTTCGCTAAACAAATGGTTAATCGATTTTCGTCCTTCAACAATATTTTATTCTCGGATGAGGCACATTTTTATCTTAATGGCCACGTCAACAAACAAAATTGCCGTTATTGGAGCCAAACGAATCCGAAAAATAAACATGAGAGACCACTTCATTCTCCAAAAGTTACTGTTTGGGCCGCGATGTCAGCACGAGGATTAATCGGTCCCTACTTTTTCGTCGATGATAGAGGACGCACAGTAACTGTTAATTCAGACCGATATGTACAAATGATTAATAACTTCTTCACTCCAGCTTTGCAAGATTATGTTGGTTTTAATCGAAACACGTGGTTTCAGCAAGATGGAGCAACATGTCACACGTCTAACATGTCTATGCCGGTTGTTCGTAAACTTTTTCCTGGAAAATTGATATCCAGACGAGGTGACATAAACTGGCCTCCACGTAGCCCTGATCTAACACCAATGGATTATTTCTTATGGGGTTACCTTAAATCAAAGGTATACAGCAACAATCCGACCTCTACGGATCAACTGAAACAAAATATCCGAGAAGAAATGGCAGCGATAACGGAGACTACGTGCCGCGCAGTCTTCCGAAATTTCGCTTTCCGTTTAGAAGTGTGCCAGCAAAATAACGGAGCGCATTTGGAGGATATAATTTTTAAGAAATGATTCCCTGGGACTGTACATTCATTAAAAAAAAAAAAAATTAATTAAACTGATACATTATTTAAATTTTGATATTTTATTTTGAAAAAGACTTTTGGGACACCTTGTACGACCAACACCAGCAAACTTTCCCGTGGCAATTGTCCAAAATGTAATCCTGAATAATGCTGCAGTATCAGAAAAGTTATATATAAACAAAACCTAAATGGAAAAATCCTTTTATGCTTAGGAGCAATCCTTTCAGAAAATTAAATAATGAAAGGAAATTTAAACAGTTTAAAACTAGTGACAGGCATAAATTATACAGCTTAAATACTGTACAATATAAACTACTATGAGTCCATTACAGACAGACATTTTATACTAATATCTGTGGGAAAACTGCATAATTCAAGCTATTACTGATCCTCCTATTAATAAATTCTTATTGCGAAAAAACTTCAGCAAATTACTGAAAAATTCAGTAATAGTGAAAAGATCGGTCTGCAATTTAACAATATCCAAGGAACAAATATCAACAAGCAAAAATTTAAACTGGAGGAGCCCGTCTCGAAGACCACATCCGAAAAAGAGCAACTTTAGAGGCGGGCCAAAATTACAGATACAAATGAAGAGATGCTACAATCCACACAACTCGAAGCCAGTTTTCTGTCAGAAAATGAGGTAGGGTAGGTGAGTAGGTCAGGTCGATTGACACATTTTCATTACAATTGGCAATCACTTACAAAAGGCATAGACATTTTATCCTGGTTATTAGGTTATAAGATCTAATTCAATGATATATATATATCAGAGGAGAGTAAAAACTATTTAAGATTTAAATTTGATTAAAAATAATATGAATTGAATGCTGTTTACTGTTTACCAAAATATGAAAACCAGTCGTACCATATTGCAGGCATGTAGGAATCTCAACTGATGTCTCTAGATGTCGGTCTAAACAGAACCATCTGATTAGACATCATTGATTTATTCACTGATGCATCTCAGTCAGGATGGGGTGCAGTTATTATTGTTGAAAGAGTTAAAGAAAAGTTAGAGAAAGAGAGAGAGGATTATAGACCATAGAGGAACAAAAATGTCATAAATTATTTAGATTTAAAAGCAGCCCTTTTTGAATTAAAGTGCTTAGCTAGTAATCTTAAGAATTAATAATACTACCGCCATTACAAACATCAACGACATGGTCCGATATCCACATCCACTAGCACTATTGTAAATCTAGAAATATTTTTTAGACGTGAGTATACTGCGTTATTCGGGATAGGGAGGGTTGTTCCATGATGGTGAAATTCGTAAAATTTAAATAGAACTTCACTTAAGATAAGTTCGTTTAATTTCACAATAAGCGGACGTAATACAAAGCGTTTCGTGAAAAAAAAACCTTTTTATGTAAATATGTACTTAATAGAGAAACATAGCATAGTAAAATCAAAATACAAATTGCAAGTAATAAGTACGATACATGTGTATGTAAGGTACCTGGGTCGAACAGGGCCATCTTAAGGTTTATTCTCCTTTTTTTAAATAATAAAGCTAAAACAAATAAGTTTCAGCATTTTTTCAACAGATATTATTTTCAACAGTTTAAAAAAAATTGAAATTGGCCATATTTCTGACGGGGGGGG
>DWNK01000398.1:0-11876 GCA_018250315.1 Hyalothyrus neleus pemphigargyra | reverse complement strand
TGTTTACATAGAATTGTTTTAAAAATTGTACCCAATTTAACAAATACAAATATTAGCAACGTATAGGCTATAGTTTTATTCCAGTTAATCGATTAATATGTTATAGATAATATCAGATTCTATTGTACGGCCATACGTATCTACTACTTAGTAGTTATAGTAACGTAACTCCAATCATTAAACAGTTTAACAGCTCATATTCCTGCCGTCTGTAATCTAATGCAGGTCATTCCACTGCCCACTTTAACCCCTTAGGGGTTGATTACCAAACAATGAATCTCCTACCCTAGGCCTCAAGCTATCTTCCATTTAACTGCATCAAAATTTGCTGTATTTGAATACGAACAGACAGAGTTACTTTCGCATTTATAATGTGAGTACGGATGTACCTACAATCATTTAATATCAATACACATCCTTAGCTTAATTGCTACTTATAAACAAACATACCTGCGTAACTCCCTACATAGACTACCGCGAAACAGTGTCATCAAAACTTATGCATTTATAGAGGACTAGTTTCCGCCCGCGGCCTCACTCATGTGGACTTTAAATTATCCCACAACAACGGGGACCCGTCAGCGGGATATAAAATATCCTATACTAGCTTTCCGCCCGCGGCCTCGCCCGCGTGAACTACATGATTTAGACTATCGTAAAAGTGTAACTTCATATAATGATTCAACCCCCACTTCACCCTCATAGGGGAACATTTTTGAAAAAAAAGGAGCCGATGTTCATCGTCATACTTCAGACTATGTCCATATTCAATTTCATGACATTCGTTTCAGCGGTTTGGCCGTGAAAGCAGACCTACAGACAGTCAGAGTTACTTTCGCATTTATATTATTAGTATCGAAGTATGGATATATCTGTTTGCGAAATTTCATCTACATCGGTTCAGCGGTTATTGCGTGAAAGACTGACAAACATCCAAACAAACTTTCGCATTTATAACATTAATAAGAAAGTACGGGAACGGGTTTGACCCTGGTATGGGAAAGCTATGCTGGTTCCACAAAAACATAACGCGGTAATGGCATGTAGATGGAGATTCCGTAGATTCCGGACCTACAGGCTTGATAAACTCAGGTATTACTAGGAAATTAACCGTTTTGTTACCTAGGGCACATATCTAAATAAATTAAACAGTTTAATCCCAAAACACCATCACCAAGGAAGCATTTTTGGAAATATTTCCTATATTATTATTTCTTTTGGAATGATTCAAGTCGATTTTCGTATATTTAGCTTTTAAAAGTAATTCCATTTTATAATGTCTCTGTATGGCAGAGAAGTATTATTTCCAGTAGAACTTCGGTGTTAGAAGTCAACTTCATAAACTAAAATAAGCAAGTTGGTCTAAAATTTTTCGTTTCAGAATCCGTAACTTTTCAATGAAATAAATTTATGAAATGAAAAATGAGATAAATGTATGCTTTGCTGTAGAAATTGGAATGGTGGTGGTCCCTGTACGAACCATAATGATCCTTCCTGAATAACTTACACATTACTTCAACGTTGTATGAATTGAAGTATTCTACTTATCAACTTATTTGTTGAGCAACTAGTTGCTCGAGTAGTTGAGCATCGAGCTTAAGTTCCTTGAGAAGTTCAGACAGTATCGTGAACTTTCTTCAAGCATCGATACACGAAAAGTGCCCTTACTTTCTGTTTGAACTAAAATATGATGATACGTGTTTAAAAATTTAAAAAGCCAAGGTTTAAAGAAAGCGAGTTTAAGTAATATTGTTTGAGCGTCCTCTCAGAAGCGCTATAAGACCGGATTAGTTTGGAAGTCGACTTGACGTTATGAATTTTAATACGGTTCAGTGACTTTCCTTACGTTGCCGTTCGAAATCCATTTAAACCGAACGACAAGATTTTGACCGTTGCGACTTCATGCGAATCTTTAAGCACTTCGACATTATTTTATACGATATTTAAGTAACAAAAACTAAGAAACGGTTTTTATAACACACGTAATATAAGTAGAAAATAAAATTACTAAGCTCATTTACGATTAATTTATATTCTTCTAGCTGTCACTATGTGGATAATATTTATGTAAATATAATTTTTACGGGCCTAAGTTACTTCTAATTAGGTATAATTATTGTGGAATTTTTAGATTTTTATAATATTTGGAAATTAAAAACATTAAATCGTCATGCTCCATCCTCAACGTTAACTGATTGTAAAACAACTTTGAATCTTAGTCCCCAACTCTACGAGACTATTTCTTTTCGTGTTCGTGTCGTCGTCGCTTGTACTAAAACCTCAATCTTATAATGGTTGTCTCTAGGACTTATGAGTTACGCTCGTGGGACGGTAGTTTGAATTTTTATTATTCATAAGTACCATCTCATTGTCGTCCACGTGGTTCGCGAAATATACGTTTGAATTTAAAATGGAATTTGTTACAAGTTTTCTGCAACCTGGAGCAAATTTAATGCACTTTCATATTTAATTCTGCGACAAAACTGCTTGTTCTCCGTTTTATTCTCTTACTCTCTCTTGCCCCTGCCTCTGTGTACTATTCGGACACGTATATGAATATACAAGCCTTTGCTCCGCGACTTATATAGATTTATATAAGTCGCGCGATTATAGAAGGCTTTTCAACTTTTGTTCAAGTACCACTACTTAAAGGCTTACCTTAAATTAGCTTGTGTTATTTTTTACAAAGTCCAATTCTTAAAATTTGTAAAAGTTCATTTGAGATCGGTGCAATCGTTTCTTAGTTAGTTTTATTTGGATAACCGTTTTATAGGCACGGCAATAAGTATTTACAAGGTAGAAATAGACGGATGTTTAAAAAATATGGATACGTGAATTTCATTCATTACTCATTATGATTAATAATAAAAAAAGACATTCACGCCGAATTCATAACCTCCTTCTTTTGGGAAGTCGGTTAAAAATTTAAGTATTTTTCTCGGAAAATACTCTCATAAAACTAAAACCTTTAACTTTAAACTACATATTTTCAAAAAACGTCTTACCAACTAACCAACTCGCAGACAGGAAGACATGAGCTTCTTGAAAATAAAATTCCAAAAGCAATGTCGTGGACATTGAATAGAATAGAATCGTTGAGATATATCTATAATTCAGTACATCTGTAATTTATATACGGTAGAAATGCATCGGATGCAATAAATGCATTAAATCGTTCGGGCTCTTTGTATTGTCTTACCGATATTTATGTTCGACGATTGCAAATCTTTGCTTATAACACAGGGCCGAACTTGGTTATTTTGATAATAGATAATTTTATTCGGTAGTATTTGCTTACTAAGCCAGAAATCACAGTGAATGGAATTGCATCTTCATACCGATAGAGCTCAGATTACCGCCTATATCAATTTGTTTTAATGTTTAATAGCAATAAAGCAAAATAATAAGATTTACTTTTGATGTACTCCATCATGTGTTAATTATTTTTAATGAAATTACATTGAGGCGGTGACCACTTACCATCAGCTGGCCCGCCAGCCTGCCTCTTCGCTATGAATAACAGTAACAGATAAAAAAATAAGAAAAGAAATTATTGACTTACAATGAAATAAGATTTATGATGATGAACGATGAAAAAAATATTTCTGGTGCAGATTAAGTGCCCATTTGCGGCAAGACAATAGACAATATGGTAGTTTCTAAACATTAAATCATTAATAAAACAAGTACACACTTACGTTACTTGGCTACTGGTATCCTGTCCACTGGTACCCTGGCTACTTCTGTTCCTAGATCATAGTCTTCAGGAACAACATCCCCGTTAATTCGTTAAAAATAAAAGTCACAAAACAAAAAACACAAGTAAAAAAATTAAGATAATTTTTCAAGGCCCCAGAATCCGCCTCTGGGCAAAATTCAATTTACAAAGTATCATTGTGTGCGATCTTTATGTGTTATTGTACGCATCGATAGCGTTGTATATGATGGGCCGGCCTTTCCTTTATAATACACTTATGTTTAAATATTATGTGCCCCTGTAAATGCTTAGCTCGAAAATATCGTTATTTCTCGCCCTTCAAGATTGTTTGAAAAATGTTGGGTATTATTATTTCTGCATTTTAATAAGGTTTGCTTCAATACAGTGTTGAATCAAGGTTTTTATTTCTTTTAAGTATCGACTTGAACAAAGTCCAACTGAAATTATTACTAAGGAATACTCAGTATTTAGGGGAACGGTTTACATACAAGTTATAACGTATTAAATCTTAGATCGTCCATTCATATATTAATTTACCCCAAGGCGAAATATCTCTAGCCAGCTGTGGTATACCAGAGCAAAGAGTAAACGCAGAAGGGACTCTTAGTTAAAGCCCCAGTAGGCTTTAATAAAGAGTTTACCTATTTCGGATACCAGCTTGAATTGCACGTTCCGTTTTCAATGTACTTTTTAATCATGTTTTGGAAGTAGCAAATGGGTCCTATTGCATAATCTATCGCCTGCACCCAAAGACTGAATTGACTGCTCATAGCACTTCCCCTCGCACGACAAATACTAGTTTAAAAATACTGCTTCAATTGAGTGTCATTGGTCAGTACTAGGAATAGTGCGCGTATCCGACGCTTTGATTGGTCGGTTATGACGACCAATAACAAGCGTGGATTTTTCCTCGTCCCCTGCGCGCGCTAGTGAGTTGCGTTTGTCTGAAAATTAATATTCTTTGGTCATCGATAGGCTTTATGATCTATGCCCACACAAGATTTACTTGCTTGTACATATATATAACCCTTCGACAAGGTGGCTCTGCTTTGTCATCAAACCGTCTTAGATATTACGGAATTCTAGACATGAGGTTCTTATATTCTTTTAAAACAATAATGATTGACATTCTTTGGTAGTTTCGATCAAGTTCGATCAAGGGAAAGGGATGAGGGATATTTAGAATTTTAAAACTTTGTTAAATTCATATGTTAACCTAAACACTACAATGCCACACTGCAACTAAAATGCAGAAATAGAGTGTGCAGGCGATTGCCAAATGACTCTTTAGGTTCGTTAAATTCACCAAAAGCGCTGTTGAAGGAACCAGGTAATTGGAAGAAACCAGTAACGCTTATATATTTTCGAGGAGTTATTTTAGGTTTCAGAAACAGAAGAAATCTGCATAATCAATTTAGGTGCTATTACAAAATAAAACCCGTCTTATGCGAGTCAAACTGGAGTATTGAAGAGTTCTGTGTGATCATACAATCCGCCGAAACAAACAACACATGTATACTTGATTATGTTTAATTTGCTGCTGCCGTTATAGTAGTAATGTACATTGTACGAACTCGGTACGCACACACACACAAAATTGTCAAGTGTCAACCTTTTACGATTCAAGAGATAGCCAGCCTTGTGAAAGACAAATGGATAGCCAAGCCTAGTTTTTTGTTTTTTATATTTAAACCAAGCGAAGAGGCAGGCGGGCTATCTTATGATGAGTAGTCATCGCCGCCTATGAACATTCGCAACGCCAAAGGAGTCGCCAATGCTTGTCGGCTTTGAAGGGAAATATGGGATTTACGAAGCATGTCCACGCTCTTCGAGACAGAGTGCAGGTCTCGAGCTCCCAGGAAGCTGCAACGCTTTGAGAATCCACAAGTCCGAGGGAAGGGTGGAAAGAGGGAATCTCAGGCGTACCACCGGAACACGACAAGTCGCTGTTGACGGTAGACTCCAGCCTGAGGGTGATCACTAGCCAGTCAGCTCACATGATGGGAGCTTACCACTAACAAAACGTGCCAAAATGTGCCTTAGTAATAGGGTTCCGTTGCCCTTTGTGTACGGAACCCCAAAAGGCAGAATGTAACCTGAACCTTGTAGAAGCCCCTTCTGTACATATTTAGACCGTGACCGTATCCTTCGGGACCAGTTCGTGAGATAATTCTGACATGTACACGATTATGTTTCTGATGTGGATGGAACTTTACAGTTAGTTGGCTGTATTTGACACAGTTAAATTTAATACTCGCTAATCATATTCGAACTTATCATATACTATTGCTCTGAGAATGAGAATGAGAATTATTTCTTAACAGCCCAAATACGAATTGTAGACTTGACAGCCTTTTTTGTGACAAGGAAGTAACTACTTAATAGCCCATCCCATCCCTTTCTCGAGAAATCGAGAAGCGAGAAATCACAGATATTCTTGAATTATTACTAGACCTCCAAGAAAAGAAGTCACTGGCTTGTCACGGATTATTCCGCTGTTCTACGCATAAACAATATATGGAAAAAAGTTAAATTAAAGCCAGGCCTCCCACTCTACAAGATTTCTCCGCTGTGTTTCCTAGTGACAAGGATGACAGGCTTTGTCTGTTTTCTTGGATATTTTTTCAAAGAGTTTATTCAGAGTAAAACTCTCGTATGAGTGACAAGGTCTAGTGTAAAATCTGGGTTAAATGCATTTTTTTCTAAGTATTTCTTTACCCAAGTAGTTGGGCGCGAGGTTATTCGTTTGACTTCAATGCTAAATATATTTTTTTCTAGTTGTACTTATTTTGTGGGTCAGTCAAAAATACTTAATATAAGAGGCAACGAAAGTTATACGTGTGAGCTTCACGAGGATACCCAAGCAATTAGTTGATCATTAACTGATCAACTAATTGCTTGGGTATTTGTGTTATCAACGTTCAAATTCAAATGCTTTATTTGCTAGAACACAATAGTTGTAGTAAAATAGATATCCAATATGTTCTGCCTCAATCGGCATGCAAATGTCAGGTATTTATAAAATTTATTAAATTCATTTATATTAATCTAATAGATATTCATAACTACAATTGTCTATTATATTAAATTATTATTACAATATGTCATCATTAAAATAAGTAATTTACATTAATTTCTTTTATTAGTCTTAAAAGTTAATAACGATTATTACATGAATATCGAGGTAAACATGCAGAAAACGTACTCTTTGGATGTCATATAATATATGATGGACTAAAATAACTATTTAAATATTTGCTTAGTGCTAAATCGATATATTTATAAATAAACAAAAGCAAAACCGTTCACGCCTTTTGTCGTTCATTTGTTAATCGATTGTCTTTTTTTATGTGCAATGATTATGGATATATTTGAAAAAAGAACCTCAACACCGTTCTAGCTTCAAAATTTAACAAATAATAGTTACATTTTAACCACTAATAAAACCAAACAGTTTACCTTCAGAACCTTTTTGTCCTTTGTTTGGTAACTGATTTTCTTTTTATGTGCAATGATTGTGGAGATATTTGAAAAAAGAATCTCAATAACGTTCAAAGCTTCAACCAGTAGTACTTAAATGTGATAAATAGCCATCGTTCTAAAAGCATTTGACTCATCAATCCCGACCCATTCATCGAAGAGCGATTAGTTAGCATGCAAATCGACTCCTCCCAAATGTAGAGCGCTGAACAAGATCGAATCTGGGAAATTGAGCGAAATACCTTTCTATCTCTGATCGCCATTACGAGACGAGGGGTAATTGACTAAATTACGATAATTGACGAAAAACAGCAAAGAAAATAAAAAAAAATATCGTGCTAACATTTGATCTCGTGGGTATAATAAATAAAGCAGTCTGTCGTACAAATAGTTCCGGATTCGATATGCGCTCAAGCGGGTATCTCCATTGTAACTTTTTAACACTTTCTGGGTTTGGGCATTGCGATTTTATTCTCCAAAAGAGTTTATAAATACTCTAACCGAAAAAAATATATTTATTTAACACAATCCTGTCACTTAGTGTGGCTAAGATAATATCAATACTAATATTAGAAATGCTAAAGTAACTCTGTGTGTCTGTCTGTTACGGTTTCACGGCCAAACTGCTAGACCGAATATCATGACAGTTAATAAGGACATAGTTTGAAGTATGACTTGAAGTGGGGGTTGAAACATTATATGAAGTGACACTTCTACGCCAGAACGGGAAATATAGCCAAAATCTTCTAAAAAGCTGGTACAAAATAAATATATGAACACAAAATTAACAGAGACCAAAATTGCGTAGTTTAACAAAATAGTGCAATTAATTTAATCATATTGGAGACTGCAAATTAAATTTATTGAACTATGTAAGTATCGCAAAGTATTCGCCAATCCAAATCTGCCTCTTTGTTCAAAAAAAGAGTTAAAGAGCACTAACTCTCAATTCATATTAATTCTTGACGTCATCTATCTTTCTATTTTATTTTTTACTCTTAGGTTTCTTTTGCCTTTTCCTATAACAGTGCACGCTAAATTTTGTTTTAATATGACATCACATGAGATTTCAGTACCCTTGTACTAAAATTAAATTATATTTCTTATTTTTTAAGTGTATCGTGTACAAAATTGTTAAATAAATAAAAAAAAATAAGTTGATGAAATTCTATAATTCAATTATTTAAAAAAATATATATACAGCCGAACATAGAACCTCATCCTTTTTCGAAGACGGTTAAAACGGTATTTAACACATTAAGATAAAATTTAGGGTTGCCCTATAGATCAACCGGTTTTCAGATTTTTAACTGTATCTTTTAACATGTATGGTTCACAACGTGGGTTTCGCTCGGCGGCCATTTAAGTGCTTTAACTGTCAGTAATTTCTTCAAATCTGATAGTGTCCGGCGATTTCGCATCCATTTTGAATTTTGATGCTACCTCTATCAGTTCTGAAGCGGCCGTAATTGAACGAGGATACAGAATTCCATTCGCTTTATTGCTTGAAATCAGTTTTTGATGGCGAATTATGGCTTTTTATGGCCACAAGATAATATCGTCGTCGCCTTTTGAAGATGATTGTAATTATATTTTTTAAATTTCATTGCGATACCAATCGGCCATTTCACGGCTGACGAATCATACCCGTCAAAGCGAACCTGCGAAACATTTTAAAAATAACACCGATTTCCTTACTTTTGCATAATTTAAGTCAAATTTTTTGTATAAGTATAAATGTATAAGGAAAAATATGGTTATTTGATGGTAAGTCTCTCTACGTGTAGAATTTCTATTTAATAATGTTTATTTTATGACTATTAAAAAATTTTATATTACGTTTTATTATTATAAAATTCTTAACAGTATTATGATGATAATAAACTAATATCCTTAAGGTGAAAATAAATTTAATATATAAAAATTCATGGAATGGAAAATGATTTCCAGTGTTTGTACAACTTGAATATAAAATCAGCGGATTAAAGTACATAATATTAAAAGGAAAAAATAATTTCGCCGAAATCCGCCATTCGTCGTTTAAATTTAATCGACGAACTCGTAATATTCGGCGTAATATTTTCCATAACGGCACCAGATAACCGATTGGGTAGTTAATAGGTAATTTACGTATTCAGAAATTTCAGACGAAACGCGACGATAAATTCTGCTTGCACGTGCAAAAACCAGTCGTTTAATTTCCGAACCGAATGGGTGCGTTCAAAAATCGAACGGGTACGTTCAAAAATCGAATCAGCTACGACGAATATATTCGACAGATAAGGCTCTTATTCCAATGTCATGGCGAAGTATATTTTATAAAGATCAGTGCAATTAATATAATGATGCAAAGATAATATTGGACAACTTTCTATAGATGAAATAAGACTAAGTTATGAATGCAACATCAGTGCGATATAGCATTGCGTGTTTTTCACTGTTGTTTACAGGTTTAAGAGTATTAAAGCATTCTTAACGTGGCCTCCAATCGTAGTCCACAGGCATAGCAGCACATCTGTGATCGACTTTAGCCGCGGAGCCTATCACTAGAGAATGTCACGGAATCGGATTGGAATATTCATGGTTTTGTTCCAATTATTTTTTATGTTTAAGTCTAACGAAGAAGCAGGCGGGCCACCTGATGGTAAGTGGTCACCGCCCCCTATGGACATTTGCAACGCCAGTCGCCAACGTCGACGTTGAAGGAGAGTTCTCTTCGCGCCTTTCTGAAGACCCCCCATATCATAGCGCTTTTCTTATTTCAGAAGCTATTACATATTACAAATAATATTACTATTTTGATAGTCTTCCCAGAAGAGACACCGCAAGCTACTAACACAGCTACTAACACACTTCTTAATATTAATCTAAATACGTAAGAATTGTCTATACTACATATTTGAAGAATGTGAAATAAATTCTAAGAGTATGAGCATGTTGGTACATTTTTGGTAGCTCGGTTGTCTTACTCGGTATACCTCTGGTATACTAAATACGTTAAAATGTTCCTTTGGCCATCTTCCGTATCTATTTTTCAATATTTATTTATGTACCTTATATTATGAAATATAAATTGTATAGTTTAGCTCCCTATGTACAAAATCCTAAATTTCGACGAAAGTCTCGTCAACAGCAAAATTTCCGATTTAACTTGAATCAACTGGCAATTGTTTTCAATTTTGTATCTCTGTTTTATTTAAACGTTTGTTCTGCAGTTTGAACGGCGAACGAGTGAATGAGTGACCGATTGATGCATTGCCGCGATTTGAACTATAAATTATGTTTTTCGTAATTGTAAGCTGAATGAATTTGTTTTGTATGATTGATATATTCGGATACGTGCATTTGTCATATGAGTTTGACAGTTTTAGAGTAGATTATTTCAATAGCTATACAAATAAATATAAATTAGTATTTGTATTAGTTTGTTGATTTTAGAATTATTGAATTTTTGTATGTCATTTTCGCAGAGCCTAAAAACATTCTCTTTCCGTAGTCTAAAAATCTGTTTGTTTGTATATCTTATTAAAGGCCGAACAAAACCGGCGTAGCAGCAACGATTCCTCTGTTGCAAATGTTCATAGGCGACGGTGACTACTTACCATCAGGTATCTCGCCTGCCTCTTCGTTTGGCTTATCAGATAAATCACGACGAACAAATTTTATTATTGCAGAAGATGTACAACGTAAATGATTTTGGTCAAAATTTAATCAATCAGTTAATATAATATTATATTACAAACAAATTAAGCATATGAAATGAAAATTATTATCTAGAAATTTTACCTAATATTATTATTCCTTTCTTACCTGAGTAGTTACCTAGATACTCAAGAAAATATAATTATTATCTAGAAATATTTAATAAACAGGTCATTTCGTGCAAATCTGTTTTGACATTATGAGAGCAGATAACATATTATTTTGAAAGATTTGCTAGGTTACCAATGGGTTATCGTTTAGTTATTCTGTATCTAAGCAAGAAGTAAATATTTTTAAAACTACGTAACTTACCTTGAAAAGGTATTCTTAGAGGTAAACTTACACGTGGGTATATAAGGTAATGTAGTACCTACCTAGTCAGTATAACGTAACTATGTACCTACTAGTTACTTATAATGTAATGTAATGTAATGTAGTACCTACCTAGTCAGTATAACGTACCTATGTACCTACTAGTTACTTATAACGTAATGTAATGTAGTACCTACCTAGTCAGTATAACGTACCTATGTACCTACTAGTTACTTATTACGTAGTATGATATTGGTACATATAGTTTGTCTATCGTCAAGCTGCTACAGATTATTTAGAACCCTTATTACACAAAAAAGTACGAGTTCCGGTTTTCTGGTGATTCCAGTAAAAATCTTCAGGTTTTTTTACGGCAGCTCTTTTTCCTCGCAATGTTGATGACCCGGTTAAAATCAATAAAAAATGATATAAAATAAAATATACAAGTGCAATAGTGCAAAAGTACCTACATTTATTTAGTATTGGCCAAGCGAAGAGGCAGGCGTGATACCTGATGGTAAGTAGTCACCACCGCCTATGGACATTTGCAAGACCAGAGGAGTCGCCAAGGCTCGCTGGCTTTGAAGGGAGAAGGGACGGGATGGGATATAAAGAATGGTGGGAAGAGGGACTCTATGGTTCTCAGGCGCACTAAAAGTCGCCA
>DWNK01000397.1:0-11878 GCA_018250315.1 Hyalothyrus neleus pemphigargyra | reverse complement strand
CTTCCACCACCAAACTGACACGCGTCGTATATATAGCAAGAAATAATAAAATACATTAATAAAAATAATAAAAAAAAAGATGAGCTACTAAACTGTCTACATCTACCTCGTTGGCTCTGGGTAATGCTAAAGAAAGGAAAGATGAAATTCTAAATATGGATTCACTTTAGTTCAGCAAAAGATTAGCACTTGATTTTCATTTCCTTAAATGGGCGCCACAATATTCTTGCCCGGGGTGTCAGTCGCCCTAACGCCGACTCTGCTTCACGCTGCTAATGAGTTGTAGTGGTCTCAGACTCTTTTCTTAAACAGAGAGACGGTACCGGAAAAAATAAACAAAATTTAATTTGAAGTTCTCAGGAGTAGCAACCCACTGATCGACGGAAGGTAGTGAGTGCTCTAGACGGCAGTGGCCATTCTACAAAATCGCATGGTATTTCTATTATTTCTAAGTCTATTTCATTTGTATTTATAAAATTACACATTTCAAAGCAAATCAATGAATATAATTCTTAGAATCGTTTAGTTAAATTGTAGCCCGTATAGGTCAATTACGGCCAAATAACCGAGCTACTGAAACGTTGTGAAAGATCGGAGCCCTACACATGTGATTAGAACGTTCACTTCACTTTTCAAGTAATTACAAAGGTCCGAGAAGTCTACTAAGTACCGAATAAGGTAGACTGAACTAGGGACTGCCTGCAACTTCGTTCACGCGTTTTTAGGATAAAACTTCTGAAACTCAATTTTTATTCACCATAAGATGTGCAGTATGTAGTACTACTCAATGAACGTCAGTTTACATGACATATTTTTTTTTGTTGTTATCGACTTTAGGCACCGTCTAAAATTCAAGTGTGGTTGACCGAGAGAAAAAAGCCGGCGGATAAAAACTCTCGGCACTCTTTTTAAATCATATCGATACAGATACTTGCAGTATGGTCATTAGCCCCGATAATAAACACCTAGGTAAAGTTAAAATAAAGGGTTAAAATATGATATTTTGATGGCGTAAAGAGCAACTAGGGCCTCCCGCAACGGAAAATTTTTAATTTGATATTCAAAAGTCAGATAGTCAAAAGAACAAAATCATAACAGCAAACTTACAGGAGCAGCACCGCTATGAAAACTCACAGACTCTGAAAGACGCCGACAGAAGCACAGCAACAGGATGGAAAAGGTGAGAATCTGGTCTGGAAAGTCTTTCAAGCGCTCTACCGAAACCACGACATGTCCCTATTGATGGCAGATTCTGACCTGACCATGATTGCGAGGCAGTCAATACCCATAGAAGTGTATTAGCTGAGCTGTTTAAGTATATGTAATTGTACCTCCTCTATCACTGTGTGAAAATAATATTTGCACGCCAGTTGCACTGGCAAAATATGCTTCTTACCAATTCAATTAATACCTACCAGTTCAATTACAGCCGATATGTACCCATACATGTTTAAGAAAATAAATATATCATTCATTCATTCATTCATCAGGTCAGGATGTGACCTTACAACCAGCGACCTACCATATACTAACGTCCAATTTTATTTTTATATATATAATATACAGAGTAGAGTCAATAGTAGAGCTAATTTCTTAACGCAATTCGTTCTCTGGTCACGAGGCGTGGTCATGGTTTCCCCGAGGCGACAATTTAAATTATAACACCATTTACTGTATACCGCGGACAAGCCAGCAAATTGCACTATAACCACACTTCGAAACTGATCCTTATTGCATGTAATTTGGTTATAGTTTTAATTGGGAAAATTACACAATTGTACACCTTCCGCGTTGACGCATGTACTTTGATTTTTGATAATTGATATCAATTGACAAAGTTGAGTGAATGTAACTCAATTGTGGATTGATTGAACTGTCATTGTAAAACACTCAGTTTTATATTTAACTATCGTACTTCTTACTAATTCTAATTAAATGCGAATGTTTGTTGGGATGGATGGATGTTTGTTTGTCTTTCACGCAAAAGCGGCTGAATCCGTTTTTACATATAGGATACCTTTTATTAACAGACTTCACGCCGGTAATGGGTCCCCGCGAGCGAAACCGCGGGCGGAATTAGTACTTTATATGTACGAGTATAGTATAATTGTTGTCTTATTCTTACGTTTGCAACAATTATCGATATTATTCAGGCTTGAACCAGAGAAAAAAGATTGCAGTCAAAATACAATACAACTACAGTTTATATCGCTCTCAATCTATCTTTTTATACTACCTATATCTAAAAAGAAACGTATGATGCGAGCATATTTTAAACAAGGGTCCTATCATAAAGACGAGTTTCACATGACTGACACTTGACATGACTGACACTTCACATTACCCCTGAGAAATTCTCAGTTCTCGGTGAGAATTAACGTGAAATGGCTTGCAAAAGAGTATCAGCCTTAAGGGGTGGCCCGTTCAAAGCAGAATACAACACAATTACTGATGCTATATGGTTGAAATGGTAAAGCTTTAGTCCCTTTCCTTGGATGCTTTTAACACGTTCATGTCTGAAAAATATGTTAATAGTTTAAATTGAATTAAGGTAAATAAATAAAAGGTTGTTAGAATAAAGAAAGTTTTAATTGCGAGCTATACCCCGGTGCTCACGAAATTATTTTACATCTCAACTTAAGTGCTCAACTTGAAATAGTTTAGCAGTAGAGGAGCCCTACTGCTCAATTAATGGAGCACTTCAATTTCATTTGGGACCTCGCGGGAACAGGTGCGACGTCTTTGTGAATATTATTCTAAAAACTGGTAGCGCTGGCATAGCAATTAGTATTAAATTCGATTTGTGACATGATTGATTTCAAAAACACCTTTAAACGAAATTAAGATTTTATAATCTTCACTCCGTTATTACTTAATATGTTTTATTGTTTACGAACCGAGAGAGGCAAACGGGCTACTTGAAGTAGCCTATGCAAAAGTCCAAAAAAAATCCTGACTTTTCCCTGGCTTCCCCTGACCAGTTTTTGAAATTTCCTCGACCAATTTACTACTTAACTAACTAATGTACTACTTAAAGAAAACTACAAAATAAGCAATCTAAGAATGACCATTGATTTCGTGTATGTAATGTATGTTATTTTACAATTTTGGTACATGAACACTGAACGGTGTAAATTTGATTTTTCACAGGCTTTCCCTGATCACTTTTAGCCTCCCTGACTTTCCATAACGTGTACACCCTGATACAGACTACTATAGAGAGCCTACATCAACGAACCTATTCGACAGATACCACAGCATGTAGAACGCGAGGTAGAGCAGCGCGAAGAGCGCGAAGCAGAGCGCGACTGCGACGTAGGCGGGCGCGCCGGCCGCCGCCGCGATCACCGCGGCCGCCAGCGCCGCGTGCCAGGTGCCCCACCACACCGCCCACGACCACGCCCAGCCGGACTCGCTCCATTGACGCGCGAAGTTCTTCATCTCCTCTGGAACAGAGTATAACAGCATGTTAGACTGAGTCAGATTTCTGCTCGCGCTGTTGCAGTGCTCTGTCGGTATATTCTCGGGGCCTGTGGTTCGCAAAGCGTTGCTGCTTTCTGAGAGCTAAAGGCTCTATATAACGAGATGTGTAACTTCGCTGTATTGTGATAAATTGATTACAACCGTAAGAATAATTGGCTTTAAACTATTGTTCTTGTTTAATCGTTTTAGTTTCACTTGTAGAGAGTTAAACTGGGCGTTAAAAATAACTTCAAACCCGTGAGTTAGGATGCTGTTATACTCATGCTTAAAAAAAATCATGCGAAATTCTCATGCTAATAAAGAAACCGAAAAATCGCAAGTTGGACTAGAGTACTATGTAATGACGAATATGTTGTTAATTGTTATGTACCATTATTTTTTTTAATCTTGTTGACGCATATTTTATTATATATACTCATATATTAATATTTTTCTGTGGTGCTCAAAATAATTATTATTTCAAAATCAAACTTAGCACAGTAATTATGTAGCATAGTTGTTGTGTGTGGGAAAGCTAGTCTCACCTTTGAGCTTGTTCAACAGGAACGATTTGCCCGAACCCCACCGCGCATACAGCCCCACCGTGATGGGCACAGACAAGCTCGGCTCCGACAGCATGTCCGCCAACGCAGCGCTGTACAATTCGTAGCCGAGCATATTTTCATTGTCCTCATTCGTATTCAACTTGCGAGCGCCGAAGATCTGTCCTAGTATCGTCTTGTTGTAGCTCATGTCTATGTTGTACGGCGTCTCGTTCAACTTATTCGGTTTGTATAACAATTGACTATTCTTTGGATTCCTAAGTAAAATTTCAACTATTTGCTGAAAATAAAGACAAAGTTCAAGTTAGTTTTCTACTATGTTGGACATTGGAATTATTTCTGGTAATGAATTAAATAATTAACAAAACCACTGTGAACCGTTACTGTCCTTTATTTTTGATAATGAATAGATAACTATTATTTGCGTTAAGGAAATAAATGTTCGATTAATTCGTACATTTATTTAAATATATTTTATAATAATTGTTTCTGATAACCAATTTACTAATTATTAAAAGCCACAATGACCTGTTACTGTCATTCATATACAAGTATGTTAAGAAATAGATAACTATTAATTGCTAAACACAAATCAAATTAAACCAATGTTAAAATGAATTATGCACTTCTTTCCTTAAACAAGTTGGAATTACATATTTATGATAATAAATTAACTGGCTATCGAAAGCCACAATTAACCATCACTGTTATTTATTTATGTTAATGAATCAACGATATATATACCAACGATCTTTAATTATGTCCGAACGTGTGCTGTGCTCAAGTTTGCTGCCGGCTGTTATATGTATGTTGTGTGTAGGTTATGGTAGTATGGTATGCGTTATGGGCATGTGTGAGTCATGTTCGTGTCGTGCGAAGCGATGCGGTGCGTTGTATGTGAAGTACCTTGGAGCGCGCCCTCAACGCGATATGCAACGCGGTATCACCGCGCGCGTCGGCCGCGTTGACGCGCGCCTTGCGCTCGAGGAGCAGCTGCACCATCTCCGCGTGTCGCGACCGTACCGCGCGGAGCAGCGGCGTGTCGCCAGTCTGTAAACAGCATAAACCTCATCATTATTATTGCTGGTTGTAAGGTCCCATCGTTTGACTTGACTAGCTACCACCCTCGGGCCGGAGTCTCAATACTCAATATTTTTATTCACCATAAAATGTACATGTACATACTCAATGACACCGTCTACCGTTAATAGCGACTTGTCGAGTTCCGGTAGTGCTCCTGAGAGCCAGAGTTTCATTTCCTATCCCACCCCTTTCCCTTCCGCCGGCGTAGTATTAACGACCCTTTGGAGTTACAAGTGTTCATTGGCACCGGTGACTACTTAGCACAAGGTGGCACCACTTACGTCCTTGCTAGGTTCAAACATAACAAAAATAGAAATGGGTGTTGGTTCTTTCCAAACTGTCAATCATAGATCTTAAAGCCTATTGATGGCCAATGAATATTAATTATCATACAGTCAGTGGACGAGGTAAAAAGTCTAGGCTTGTGATTGGTTGTCTTATAACCCACCTATCATAAGCATGAATTTTTATACGGATACGTGCACTATCCCTAGTAATGACAAACGACAATCAGTTGGAGCAGTGTTTTTAAACTAGTATTTTTCGAGCGAGGGGGAGTCAATATTCTTCATAGTCTGTGGGTTGCAGGGATCACTTATCATCAGGTGACCTGCACACTCGTTTGCTAATATCATTAAAAGGTACGTAGACATATGCCACCAGAATAATTTATGCATACCATAAAATATCCTAGGTTTTTCCAACGCGAGTTGACGTGAATGAAGTACCGGCATTATAATATTTATTAATAACCAGAGGCACAGAGGTATGGCTACCATTTCTAATGAATTTACACCTCGAGGGTACGTTTTTACTGGCTTGTTACGAAGCATTAATTCTACTAACAAAGTTTTATTTTTTGTGTGGAGGAGCTTTCCGTTCGCGACTTTGCCCGCGTGGTCTAAACGATTCTGACTGCTTTTTGCCGTATACGATTCATCCCCCGTTTTCACATCCCAGGGGATGAAGTTCCAATAACAATACCACTTTCTCCGATTTTTCTTACCTTCATTTTTGTACTGGGTTAAGGATTAACGAAATTTAGTGAAGTAACATTGTACTTAACTTCAAATCGTCCGGACCCATACTATTTGCTTACATCCCACGGCTTAACAGTTGCAATCATAGCTAAGAACACTCTCGACTGAATGACCTTTCAGATGAAAGAACCAAATAGATATCAAAAAAGGTGCCAAGAGAACTCTCCTTCAAAGCCGATGTAGCAATGGTGACTCCTCTGCCGTAGCGGCAAATTCCCATAGGCGGCGGTGACCACTTACTATCAGGTGGCCCGCCTGCTTCTTCGTTAGGCTTAAACATAAAAAAAAACGATTTTTAAAACAAAA
Organism: Hyalothyrus neleus pemphigargyra; assembly: GCA_018250315.1. Lineage (NCBI taxonomy): Eukaryota > Metazoa > Arthropoda > Insecta > Lepidoptera > Hesperiidae > Hyalothyrus > Hyalothyrus neleus. The sequence continues at coordinate 5,424 of DWNK01000397.1, read as the reverse complement.
AACAATTATTTAATTTTACTTGTTCCGATGTTTGTAATCAAACCTTATAAGTTATTTTGACCCACTTCCTCTCATCCTATGGAATTGAAATTTTAGAGATTCACGAGCTCATCCTATAAACATCCCTAGCACGTTTACCCAAAAACAAACTTAATATTTCAATGGAAAAACATGTTATCCCATACACTACAACTCTAAATATAACTTTATGTGCACTATCTTGGAATATTTAATTGCGGTTTTTTTTTTGGTAATTTATTTCAGTAGTTTCGTAGTAGAATTAGTCTTCAGTTGGCTCCCGAAAGCAACCATTGTATGTAATGAGCAAATGCTATGAAATTCATTTTTAATTATAACTTCTTTATAATTAATGTTTGTAATCTCGTGTTTTATTCGAATAATTAATTGTTTTATTGTTTATAATTATAATCTACTGTGCGGACACGTTTTGAGAAAGTTTGTTTTGTTTGAACAAAAAATAAATTCTTCTCACGGCTCGCAAGTTTAAATAGTAATAGTTAGTTAATAGTTCAAATAGTACGTAAGCAGAGTTTTAGTTATTTTAATCAAAGGATCAACGAAACCCTATTCGTGAGACTCCGATGTCAGTCCGTCCGTCCGTCTGTCACATGCCTATCTTACGAACCGTAATAATTAGAACCTTGAATTTTTTACACTTTGTGTATTTCCGTGACCGCTATAACAACAAATAATAATAAAAATTTAAAATGAAAATAATGTTAAAATTTGAGGAACATTGTTGGATAATCTTTTAGCAAACAAACTCCAAAACGCGTTTGACATTTGATTTGACTTATCAGATTGACACGTTGTCAAAATTATGACGGTATTCCTTAATTCATAATGTTTATAAACTCAACATGGTGTCAGGTGTAACCATAGATTTAAAATTTTTTCACTACGTAAAAATTCTAAATCTATGGGTGTAACAGTATTGTGGATATTTATAAGTTACATGAAATGGATATAGTGTGAACATATAATATAGGTATAGTTCTTATTTTTGTATTATTCGGTGGTACAGAATCCTCGGTGTGCGAGACCGACTCGCACTTGCCCGTTTTTATTTGTTATGACGGATGATATTATTGTTATCAGGAGTCGCCAATGCTCGCTGGCTTTGAAGTAAAACTTATGGGATGGAATATAAACACACGATGTACTTACCATTAAGTGCTGATGATCTTCAAAAGGCTAAGAACACGCTGTATTGATTCAACTTTCGAATTAAAAATACTAAATTGAAATTGGTTCATCCGTTTTGGAGCTTTTTTCGTCGAGTGTTAATACTGAGCATAGACTAGGGCGGAAGAGGAAATGTGGTCAAACTATCAAAACAATTAAATCTATGTTATGTATGGGATTTTACATAAAAATTAATGCCTACTTTCTTTTATTGATTCGGTGAGTACTCGTATATATTATGGGCTATGTCAATCAGTACCAGATATAGTGATAAATGACTTCGGCGAAAATTCCTCCGCCGGGATATGAAAGTGAGGTTGTCACTTTTGCAAATATAGTACCTACTATGTAAAGGTTTTATTTTTTATAGATTATTATAACGTGTTCTATGTTATGATATTCGATGCCAACCCTAACAACTTTTGTGTTCTAAATTTGATTTTATATAATAGAACATGAACCTTTCCTTTCACTTTAAGGTCGAATTTAGAACACGTGGGTCCTCAGAGTGACGCTTCAGTCTGTTACAATGTACTATTATCTTTTCTGTGATTATGATCCGATTCGCCTGCTAAAAGGATGCACGTAATTAAATCGCCATTCTGTATTGTTAAAACATAAGCAACGTAATATTTTCTTCACTTTCACACATAATTAAATACCAATTAATATGCATTTTCAGTAAAGAAATGTCCACCGATAAAGTCATGCGTCACAAAACTTTATTACGATGCAAATTTTATTGATGCAGAATAATTTGTCTTCGTCGCAATATATGCGGGAACAAATTAATTACCCTATAAATATTATAATAGAGTATTATACAACTTGTTTTTACGTTTTGAAATATAGGAGCAATAAAAGGAAGAATAGGAAAAGCTTAGAGAAAAATTCATTCAGTACCCTTAGTATGATTTGCAATAAAAAAAATGCTCGATGGACTAGTATCGACTCCCGAATCCCAATTTTTTATTGGCTAAGAGAGCTATCGACTCAATAAAGGGGACGCGCTCATCCAATCAAATTCCGGAATCGGAAGTTTTCGTTTTCGATGATTGCGTAGTCGAAAACGAGCAAAACTAGTACCACTGTTTAACAATACTGAATAAAGTATTAAATAACACGACTTCCAAAAATCTTTAAGTTTATTAACCCCAGACGAAAAATGAGGGGTGTTAGAAGTTTGACGTATGTCTGACATCATGGCTCTCATTTACTTTTTTATGCAAAAGCCAAACGAAAAGGCAGGCGAAATACCTGATGGTAAGTAATCGGCGCTGCCTTATTTTTTTGCAACACCAGAGGAGAGCAATGCTCGCTGGCTTACAAGAGAGAGCTGAGAGGATGGGATGGGAAGGATAGGAAGGATGAAGGATGGAACGTTCTCGGAGTGACGCTTCTGTACTATCAGCACCATAGTACCTAGTATTCCCTATTCTGTGCTCTTTTTATTCCGACCATAGACAGTAAATACTAGCGTTTCTAACAGATACATACAGAATATATAGGTAAGTACTATATAGGTACTTGATTCAAAACCATGCCACAGCGCTTGGTTCAAACAGCTACATTTCAAATATGGCACCCGTCGGATCGTGACCCGCCCCGGGCCGCGCACGCCATTGGATCGGTGTGATATTGTAATGTAACTACAGCTTACATATTGTAATAGTTTATGGGATGCTTATAATGTACTATCTGAGCCATCTTAAAGAAATTTTCAAAAATATTTTCGTAGCGTATAACGTGTACAATAAAGATAATTGTTCTTTATTGTACACGCAATTAAAATTACACGAAATTACCAGCAAGAAACAGTAGATACAAATTTGCTTCTATCGCTAAATAGCGATCGCCTCCAGATTACCTTTGAACACAGTAAATAAAATATTGGCAGAAACGGAAAATGTACCTACCATAAGAATTCCTCACCTTATACATATAGATTAATAATATACATTGAGGATAAGTAGGTAGGTACTATGCTATATGCTTAGGTAATTTATGAAAAAACATGTTCTAAATATCAGCTTTCTAGTATGTATGTACCTCTACCTTTTTTACACATTTTAATAGGATTCGAAACAGGACACCCTGATATATAGGAAAAAGAGAAAAGAAGAATATTATAAAGAATGAGTTAAAATTTAATTATCTGTGCTTGCAATAGTATATAGAACAATACAAAAATATATAGGTAGTGCTAATAAATCGTTTCCCTTAATCTCTAAATTATAAACGCAACCGTTTATTACAAAATATAAAGAAAGATTTATTGCACAATCCAAAGAATCAAACTATTCAACAAAATCAAAAATCACTTCTATCAATCAATCCGTACTCGGAGTTTTCGAATTCCAACCAAACCGCCGCCATTTGTATTTTACGTGCGGGAAAACTCACCTGTCAAAGGCGTTCCGTTCTACCCAGATAACTTAGGGTTGAAACTCGTTTGAATATTTTCTACGTGGTATACAATAAGACGCACATGTTGCGAGGTAAATCAATCAAGTGAATCCAAACGGGTGATTATATACGATGTTACCTCAGGGTGGTTCAATAGCAAAGAGTGAAGCATCAATCACTAGTTGTTCTCTATTTTTCCTTTTGATTCACGAATCGGACTCGTTAAGCGCAAGTCGAGATGGTTTTCTTGATTATAAATCATGTTTAAGTGTTCAACGTTTTATAGTTTTAATGGGTGTTGAGTTTTCTTTTTTTTTTCAGTTGAGATAAATAAGTAGGCAGTCAAAATCAAAAGAACTGCATTAATTACCTACCTAAATAATGCTATTATGTTGTAGGTATAGAATTTTATGTGTAAAATATTTTAATGTACATAGTTTTATATAATTTGATTTTTTCTTTGTTTATTGTGCTAATCGATCTCGAACTAAATGTAATTTTATGTATTTAAGTGCGCAAGTCACGTAAAATCTACTGTACCGATGCTGATGAAATTTGGTATACCTACTAAATTAGGACATAAAACCAATATAAAGGATTCTTTTTATATCAATATTCTTCATTAAAATAATATTGATACTAGTTTCCGCTCGTGGCTTCGCTCTCGTGGACTTAAAATTATTCCACGGGGAATTGATACCAGGCTTAAAAGTATTTTACAAGTTAATCCAGGTTAAAAACTATCTGTGTGCAAAAATTTATCGTTTCAGCTGTTTTTGCATAAAGTAAGAACCATCCGTCCGAATTTTTGCGCCTATAATATTAGTAAGAAGATATATCTACCTAAGTACCTGCTACTACTAGGTACTAATATTACCTACCAGTAAATTAAGATAGATTATTAAGATGGCACTGGTGACGCCATTTTGACGTTCTTTTTATATTTTAACCCGAACGATGCCGCGTACAAAAGCTAGTAATATGTAGGTATCTCTAAAAAGGGAACTTGAGTTTTCCTGTCATAATGCCAAGATGGCGTCGTAGGCACAATCAATACACAGTCTTTTTAATAATTAAAACCCTAATTTTAGTCCATTAAATGACAAACCAGTTATTTTACGTTGGAAATAAGCAAACCAGTAATTTTGTTACTTATCAATTTCTCGCTTCGTTCTTATGACGTAGGCTATGCATTATTTTAAAGCATTTTAAAAATTTATTATTAATAGAAGCGGGAATTGTAACCGTATTTGTCAACGAGGTAGTTAAGTTAATCTATTGGATATAATAAGGGAATAAGTATAGGAGTGACTCCCTATTGGCTTATTTTGAATATAAGGAGTTCCATACGAATGAGGTAGGTATGTAATGGGTATTTTAAAATTTTAGCAAGCGTCCAATTGTACTAATATCCATAGAAAGAAGAATACGACTACAATAATAGCTATGTTCACTCGCGTGGCGTGATTTAGATGTATTTTCTGTATTTTTATTTCTTTTTTAAGTTTAATCCGAGGGAAGAGGCAGGCGGAATATCTGATGGTAAGTAGTCAGCGCCGCCTATGTATCATTTGGAACGTCAAAGGAGTCGCCAATGCTCACCGGCTATGAAGAGATGAAAAGGAAAATGGGATTTAGGTACAATGGATGTCCACGCACTTCGAGACAGGGTGCGGGTCTCCTGTCGCCCAGGTCACAGGAAGCAGCAACGCTTTGAGAACACAGGCCCCGAGGTCACACCGTCAGAGGCACCGCAATAGAATGGGAAAAGGGAATCTGACTCGCAGGCGCACTACCTGAACACGACATGTC
>DWNK01000396.1:0-11878 GCA_018250315.1 Hyalothyrus neleus pemphigargyra | reverse complement strand
TTTTTATATCGATGGTCTATTTTAAAATAATCCTCAAACGAGGGTAAACAAATAACATTTATAATGAGTTGTCTATCGTTTTTCTAATATCATTATATTTTTTATGTACGCTAACCTTACCATTAATATTGTTGAAATATGTTTTCTCAGTAAGTGAATTTTGTAATTCTTTATAAGAAATAAAGTATTCTTAAACCGTAAACCGTACATAATTTTGCCTGTTTTTTAGAAAGATTACTTGGTACTCCAGTGCAGCAAAAAAGAGATTAGGCTTCTACCAACTATTGAAGAGATTAGCCATCGACGAATTACTGCAAATCACAGTCTCGATAAAGTCCGAGTCATCCTGAACGTATTCAGGACGTGACACACGCATTTACTGACGGTCTTTGAACAGGAACTTTGGATGAGGCTTCTAATTACAAGTTACATAGGGCGCATTCCACTTAGCGTTCAAAACGCTCATGATCACCCAAAATGTATAGCCAAATGTACATTTTGAGCGTTCTGAGCGCCTTTTGGAACGCACTCATAGTGTTGTAAACGCTTGACTTTACTAATTTGTTACGAACAAAGCGACTGATAATTCGTAGAACGCTACGCCGGCTTTGAAGGGATGGGATAGGATAGAAAGGATGAGAAGAAAGACTCTGGCTCTCAGGCGCCGGAACACGAAAAGTCGCTGAAGGTAGGCTCCGGCTTGAGGGTGGTCGCTAGCCAGTCAAGTCACACGATGGGACCTTACAACCCGCAAAACCATACCATACATGCTCTATGTACGAGTATTACTTAACATGTCATCATTGTAACAATATATTTGTTATTATTGTTATTTTTCCGACGTATTTGTACAATGTGTATAATATTTTTATATTTTCCTATTATAGTTTAAGAAAAGGTCAGACGAGCTATTGGATTATAAGCAGCCACGACTGTCTATGAGTTTATCTATCACCAAAATTTAATCGCTACAAGTCACGAGGACCCTTTGAAGGAAAGCTCTGTTCGTGTCGTTATGAAGAACCCATGTCAAAGCTTTGTAAATACTTCTAATTCTCATTCTAAGGTGTATTAAGTCTACCAACCCGCACTTGGGTGGCAAATAGTAAGCTAATCCTTCCCATTCTGAGAGGAGAGTGGAGGCGATTTATAGGACTCCCTACCCTTAGTAAAAGTTTTACTCATTTTCGACTACTCGATCATCGAAAAGGAAAGCTTAAGATTCCGATTATTTGATTGGATGGGAGCGTCTCATTCATCGAGTCGATGGCTCTCTCAGCCAATAAAATAATCGGAATCGGGAGTCGATACGAAATAGTGTATCGAGCATTTTTTGATTGCAACTCATACTAATGGTACTGGTGGCCTAATGATAAAAGTTCTATATTTAATATAACAGCGAGATTGAGATATCTCTACAAAATCTACCGACATGAAAATACAAAACCGAAAAGAATAACTTCAGCAAACTTTTCGGTATCTTAAAGAAATGTTATCAAAGTAACCAACTGTTTTCTGAATCTAATATCGTTGGAAGAGAATATTTTACTTTTCTTCCTTTGTTATCGAGCTCAATTATCATATGAAAGTTTCCTTCGAAAATGCCTGTCTAACGGTTATACTATAGAGGATTGGGATACAGAATTTTCTAGGTTTGTTTATACTCTATAGATAAATTACTGATGTAAAGAGAACTTTATTTTACAAATTTAGACTACTGAGTTCTAAGGCGCCTCTAAGGACCAAAAACGGGACTCATCTGTAATCGATTTCATCGGTAGGAACGTTCTATTTAAAATCAGAGAAGTCCTTTGGTGACACTGACTTATCAATCTTATCAATAGGTAGACAGAATTATTTAATATCAAGTTCCCACCAGATCGGAGTACCGTCTGTAATTAAATTGGCACCCTGTATATTAAACCAAGTTCGTATTAAAATAAGGTCAAAAGCGTTTCCTCGGTATATCCCAGCGGAATTTTAGAGGGACCATCGTTTTGTTATTCGCGTCACGTGTAACGGAACGGCAGGCGAACACAACGCAATTTCATCCGCTGTCTCTCGCTCGTATAGGTCCAGGCCTATCAAAATACCCTACATTATGGGTTCTCTTATCGCGTTGAGATATAGCGAAATATGACGCGTTCATGACGTACCAAGTGCCTCTTGTATTCGTCTCAATATTTTGTTTGTGTTCGAGATAAGAAAATATTTTCTAAGTGAAGAAACTCTTTAAAAAAAATACCGGAATACCTTATGTGTTCGTTTATACGCTATTTAGGTTTAGCGAACGTTGATATAATATGTCGACATTATTTTCTATGAGATCCCAACTTATCATTGTCCATAACTTTCCAAGAAAATTCATATCATGTACATTAAATTAGGTCGATGCACTTCGCTGTATATTTTATTTTTCTTATATTTATCGATATAATGATAGACGTAGTAAGCCTTATATTAATCCGAAGAGTTTATATTAAAATAAAATCGTGGAAGCATACCCCAAAGAGTTTCATAGGGACCATATTGTTATTCGCATCACGCGCTACAGAACGGCTGCACGGCAACGAAACGGCAACACAATTCCATCCGCCCTAGACCCACTTGTGTAGGTAAATGCGCCCGTGAAAATAGCTCCCAACATGATACTTCTTATCGTGTAAAGATATATGATACTTTCATGATGAACGAAGTATGCCATTCGCTGGTCATGAAAATATTGCGTTATTTGTGTCCTCGGTAATAAAAGATTTTCTGCGTGACTTACTTTTTAGTAACTAAGTTATGTTTAGTTACGACTTAAAGTCTAACGACGGTAGAGACAATCTTTCTTGAGCACTGTTTTCTACGACACCCAAACTTATTTCCTTTATCCATAATATTTCGTAAGCGTTCATTTTGAATATGACACGTGGTACCATTGTCACATGTGTTCTGTTTTCTTTTTAATTATATTGATATACATTATTAATTAAAGTCTTTTTAATAAATCGATAGTGAGTAGACATCCCAACGTAATTGTACGGGGACCATATTGTTATTCGCGTCACGATTTACGGAACGACTGGCGAACACAACGCAATTCTATCCGACGCCAAACCCTCGCGTGACGCGCCCGTCAAAGTAGCCCCCCATCTTCTTATCGCGTAAATATGTAGCGAAATATGCGTTCATGACGTACCAAGTATACCGTTCGTACATTTGGTAGAGTTCGTTTGTCAAGATAAGCAAAGATTTTTGGTAAAGCGAAGAGTCTGATAATGACACTTTTTGCACCCTCATATCATGAAGACGATATTTTACATATATGCATTGAAATGCAAAACAATCAAGGACTCATCGTGTGAGCTGAGTACTAGGATAGCGCTGAATTTTAATAAATACAACTAATTTTTCGATACTTATAAAATATCGCTACGTAAAACGTAGCAGAATTTTAGCCGTTTAAAAGCATTTAATATCATTTTATTTTCAATATCCAACGATAAAAGATCGTGTCGTTTAAAATTACTTACAAAATGGAGTTTAATAAAATCCGAAAGCCGATTTTGTCCTAATATCGCTTAGAATTAGGGTAAACGCTGTACCGGTAAATGAGAAAGTAGGGGTGATTTAAAAGGATTTATTTAATTGGAATCGTCCCTGAGTTCACTCAAAAGTAATCAAAACGGGATCGAGGACCAGCGTAGCGTTTCCAGTGAGATTTTAGTGTAACGACATTCTAGGAGTAGAAATAGTTTATTTTTCAGCTAATACTAACTAATAAGACAAAAGTTCTGCCCGCGGCTTTGGACCGCCTTACAATGTAACAAGATAAATCAATCATACAAATCAACCTGTACAGAATTTCAAGATCATCCAGTGTCTTTCCTCTTTTATATATAGAAATATAAAATAGTTTATTTATCTTAATAATTTTACAATTATTTATACATTATCCTTAAGGTATCCCTGTACCAGGATGCCAGGAAGAAAGTATTGAAATGTTATGTTAATGCGAACAATAAACGACTTATATTGTGCGAACAATAAACGACTTAAATTTATTTTAATTAACTTATAACTTAAACTTGACTTCTTTTACTGTGCGTGTGTGCATGTTTGTCTGTGTGTGTGTGTGTGTGTTATTAAGTCGCTACAGGTATGCCTTAATGTCATCGGAGTTAAGCTTGGCCAATCAATCGTAACAGTTTTTTAAATTCATATGTATGTAGTTGAATATTCAAATTAAAAGTTTTATTTACCTTATTGTATACGTAAGTGGATAATCTTTAAAACTGGCGACTATAATATAATACATGAATGTGATTCTGTTTAAAGATATGAATATTACAGTCTAAGGGCGCCTAGCCCTTAGATCATGGTAATTACTTTCCAAGAGCTAGACATTAGACGTAAAGTATGCAAATTATATACAATTACTTGCGTTTATATTGTTGGGGTGTTATTGTTGGGGCTAAACACCCTTACTGTGTTTTGAACACTTTAGTTACTAAGGGACTCGTAAATCCTTTGTAAAAGCTTTCAATATTAATATCAGTTTTATGTCAGCTTTTTTGTAGTACCTACTCCAGACGTAATATTTTCTTGAGAAGCTGAGTGTAGTACTAAAATATTTATATGTGAATACTACTTGGTTTATTTTCTCGGAGAAGACTGTATGAAAAGAAATATCTGTTTGAAGTTTAGCGTCTAAGAAACGAGTGTAGTGGGTGTATTTCAAATTACACCTCTTTATCAACTAGAAAGGATCTGATTTTCAAATGACTAAACACATTCTCTTGACTCCTCGCTAAGAATACTCTTCATTAAGTAACCTTTCATATAAAAATCACAGACAGACACAAATACACAGACAGTAGCACGCTGTCTGTGCGTCTGTGGTAAGGTATGAATCAAATGAAATTTAGCACACAAGCACTTTAGTTTATAACCTGGATTGACATATAGAATACTATTTATCTCGGTAACAGATCACCTGAGGGTAATTTAAAACCCACGCGAGCTAAGCCGCAGGAGGAAACAAGTAAAAAAATTGCATATTTTTTATTGAATTGAATAGTATATCGTAGTCAAATTATGCTGTTAAAAGGATGCAGGTAATTTAATCGGCACTCTGTACATGTAACGGAGGATGCTCATTATGAAACAGAATTGGACCAATGTGAATACAGAATGTTAAAGTAATAGTTGCAAACAAACACGAGTCTGCGTGATCGTAGACGTGATGCCATCGCGTTTGTGTAACGAAGCATGGAAGCAAGTTTCTACGTACCCTTCTAGATATACGGAGATAGGGTTGTGACTAAATAAATCTTTAAGATGCTTTTATGCAAAGCTATCTATCTAGCCGAATTCTACCTTTAATAGCGACTTAGAAGTAGTAGTAGCGGTACTGCGCGTGAGACCCAGTTCCTCTTCTCACCTTTCACATCCTTAATATTTCATGCCATCCCTTTTCCCTTCAAAGCCGGCTACTTTTAACATTGTCAAATGTTTCATAGGCGGCGGTGACTATTTGTCATCAAACTATTACTTTCGCACTGTTGGGCTCGGATCTCCTCCCGGAATGAGAAGGATTAGGCCATAGTCTTCTGCGCTGGCCAAGTGCGTCTTGGTAGACTTCACATACCTTTTTTCCTTCACCGTATAGCAAGTGATAATCACCTTATTATGCCTTAGTATACGCATATAATTAAAAAAAAGTCAGAGTGCCTTTGATTTAAGCCTGAAACCATCCGAGCGAGACCGCAATTCGTAATCACTGCTTCTTACTAACAACTTACTACTCTTCGTTTACCTTACGCAAAACATGAGATGAGAAATGTTTTGATGAGAGATTCCAATGAGGTCTGAATCATATTGAAATGTTATTAATATTCAAAACTTGAAAAATACACCTTTCACAACTTGAACATACTATGCAGATTTCCAATCTGGCAACCCTGTAGGTATGAGATAAAAACTTTGTTTATACCGTGCACTTACTGTTGTGTGCTCTGATGCTTTAGTTTGGAAATTGTACGGAACTCGTATCAAGTTGAGCAACTTATTAAACGAGATACCGTTCCCAGCCTGCATTGTACAATTTGCTAGTAACCAGAAGCGAGACCTCCTGAAAGAATACTAATAATGTTGGGCAAAGGTTCACGGTTTGTTGGATGTTCGTGCTAGAATGGGTCAGTGCTTAGTTCTAAGAATGAATAACTTTGAACTTTAAAACTCGACTACTGCATAGAGCATCTACAACCTTCTTTTTTCCGTCCTCTTTTTTGTTATATTTAAATAACGAGCATGCAAGCCACCTGCTCGGAAGTAGTCACTGCCGCCCATTTGTACCCAACTTCATGCAGAACAGGAGGATTATCTGGGATATTCAAATGGGTGCGGTGGTACCTTTTTGATCGAACATTCTGGTCTACCACCTCCGAAATCTACCATTTTCAAAATTGACCCAGTATTTTTGAGCGTTCCATATTTTCCAGAGTCACTCCTCCCACAGTTTCCATCTTTAATATCCTATCCCACACCTTTTCCCTTCAAAGCATTATCGACTTTTCTAATGTTGCAAATTGTCATATAAAAATTCATAAGTGGCGGTGATTTCTTAACATAAGGTTTCTCGCATGCCTATTTGTTTTATGCATAAAAAAATTGGGGAAAAGACATAGACATGTTTTATAGCGCAGAAGCCACCAACGAAATAACTTAAACGATTTATGACAGTCGAGTTTTCGGTTTTCAAATCACGAGTCATACGTAGCATGAGTAACAAACATATTCGAATTTGCTAAACTATCATGACTGAAGTGTATTCACAAAGCGGTTTCACTTCTCCCTACTCTATCCTATATTCCTAGATCTTTTCTAGAATAAAACTAAAGAAATCAAAATAATGCTAGTGGGGTTCAACCCTAAAAACGAGAATATTTAAAAACCCTACAAAATAATTGGAGGTTCTGTTATTACGCTGCTTTAGTGTTTACGCAATTAGGAAAACCAATTAAACACCTGAATTTGAAAAGGTAGGAAAAGAAAAGGTATAAAACAATGCAACCCGCAAAAAAGGTAAACGACAATAACAAAAAATGCAAGTATTTAAGTGTTTTTCATCCATTGCTTCGTCTACATTTTGCCCTCAGCAAGCAATTAACGGAACCAATTAAATGGTACCGCCTGTCTACGCTATAAAAAACAATCTTGTTCTAACCAATTTTGAACGAAAATGTCTGGTAGATTTTTTTCAGAATTTATCATCTCATAATTGAAAAGATACCATTAAACGCCCCAACTACTCTACTTCAACTTGCCTCTTCACTAAGTTTAATAATAAAAAAAGTAATTTTAAAACTTCAGTTTTTCCCCATTTTGTTACAATAATCCAAAAAGTAACAAAAACGAAGCACATTTCATACTCCCTACACCTTACACTTTAATTTTATTCGCATGTAAAGAAATTAATTCGCTGGAGTCTTTGAACAGTAGACAAGAATAATTCAACAAACAACGACAATGTATAAGGAGACAATTTCCGCACCACGGCTTCATTATTTCAGTAGTAAACTTCCCAGCCATTTCGTGTGCAAAAAGAAAGTAGAACGCGCATTTTTGTCTTATCTCTTTTCGTTCAGAGGGCGACAAAGGAGCGAGCCTCACATTGGCTCTCCCACTAATGAAACTTTTTGGTACCCGGCACCAATCCGATAATGAAACGCGAAAAACTATCCGTAGCTCGTTTCAAAATTGAACCGTGCTTTGTACGTCTTTTGCTGCCTAATTTCTGTTAGTGATAGTCTTTTGCTGCCTAATTTCTGTTAGTGATGTACCAGTTTTTATGACCGCGTTTTTATTTGGAGGCAAGTAGCGGTTCAGAAGCCAAAAACTTGCTTGGTAGCTCCTGGCTGCAGCCAACGAACATCACTTCAACCTCAAACTGGACTGAAGGGATGTCTGAAGTTGCACTTACATGTAAGACTACTTGAAGAAGATGAAAGTGTGCCATCAAATAAACTACATCTCTCCATCTCTCCGAGATCATACTTATATGAATAAAAGTTCTACGATTTATAATATCCCCCATAATTCATAAATTGAAATGTAGATCTATATAACTAAGTTGGAAATGGAACTCTTACCTCTGCATAATACTTTGTTTCCAATAAAGTAGAGAGGAACGGAGCGCAGATTAGATATGTTGTAAATAACCAATGAGATTATTTTAACACTCTCCGCCTAGCTCCAGTGGACATCATTCAAGCGAAGAGAGGAGATTTCCCATTTAAGCTTAATGTGAACATATTTGCACACATCTCGGCGATGTGAAGGAAGTGGAACGAGCAGGGCGGTGGCGAAGATGTGAGATGGAAGAAGAAGAATAAGAATGAAGAAAAACATTTATTCGGGCACGGAAACATGATGGCACTGATATATTGTTATATGATACATTATTATATTATTCGTTTGGGAAACTCGCTAGACATCTGCATCTCCGTTCCGCTTTGGTGAATACCAGACTGGCACGGCCAGTCCCTATCATCTATTCCTTTACTTCGAAATGAATCTGAAAAAACCATTCGCAATTTTCGCAAAGCAAATTGAAACGTACTATGTATTTCTTTGGCTCTCAATTCCCGTTTCAAAACAGAACTGTTGAACTAAACGGTATCAAGTTGTGATAATTTCAATTTAAATTCAAAGCGTAAATACAAATAGCTGTTTCAGAAAGCGGTTGTAGATGCGAACCGATAAATTTATAATCAAAACTTGAAATCTGATGCTACATTCAACTTAGTATCGAATAGAAACGTAATATTTCTTGCAACTGTATCTGAACAGAAATTAATTAGTAATTTGTTTATATTCAAAGCTCACGTTTTACATTTAATGTGAGAAAAAAACCTAAACGGTTTAAAATTGCTTCATGTGTTTAAGCGATTTAAAAACGTTCTCGATTAAACTTGGTTACACTTTACTTCTAAAGCTATAAACATATTATTTAATAAAAATAATATTAAATTATAGTTTTTGACTTATGTCGATACAAAAGGTTTATTATTTACCTAGTATGAGACGAAAAATTCACGATAAAACATTTAACAGGTAAATAAAACTCAAACTAAAACCCCTGTGGCGAAATTATAATCAAAATTGAAAATCCAAATATATATACAGTTAAAAATCCAAATATATATACGGTTAAAAATGGCAGAAAATAAATAATGTACACTTAAATCTATAGGTATTGTCGATGATTCACCACTTCAGTTACATCCATTATACATAAAAAATCATAAACGTTGTTACTGAAAATAGTCGAAACATGAATACATATAAAAAAAATCGTAAAGATACTACACTGATTTCCGAATTTGAATACCTACATGCCTGCCAAATTTAAAAAGTATTGAACGTTTCTGATGAAAATTGCTTCCTTAATCACCGCAACAATTCACAACCAATTGGAGAGTCATTCAGCCACCTTTGTACAAAAAGCACTTACTTGTAAAGCTGTTTAATTCCAGAGGGATGTCATAACAAAATCATTTATACAACTCGGATATTATTGACTAAACAAGCAGCACTTGAACTGCCTTAATTACCCTTATTTGTCACAGGACCGTAGTCTCAATTACGGCGTGATTTACAAGGTTTAAGGGCGAGAATGGCTTGTACTTCATCAGCTAAAAGGTCCGGAGGAATTGTAAATACGTGTCATTGATTATGGATGACGGACCAACGAAGTGTGTGGCCCTACAAGCGACTATTCGAGATTGGGTGCTGCGTGGGATCTTATTTGTATTAGAATTGAACATGCTGATTGAATTTTCATTAAAGGTTCATTCCTTGTATATTATATCTATGGTCCATTCACATGATGCAAGTTACTTGAGTGATGCATATAGTAATTAAGACGATGAATAATGTCATCGACATTGAAGATTTTTTTCGTATCGACTCTCGCGGAACCGAGAGTCCCATCCAATCGGAATCGGAAGTTTTCATTTCGATGATCGAGTAGTCGAAAATGAGCAAAACTTGTACTAACGGTAGTGGTCTATTGTCTAGCAAAGGAATTAAAATAAAACGAATTAAATCTGTAAACTACCTAAACGAAATAAGATAGGTACACGGTCCTTCCCACCAGGCAATTTTAGGTATAATCAAGTTTCCAATTAAGGAGAGACATAGAAACCTTTCTATTTGGCTCTAACAAACCCTTTTCAGGGCGTCGGGTAACCTCAGACCGCTAACGATGGTCCTTTAGAATCTGAACTTTCACTATTATTGTTACTTGTATTGTTTCAGTTCTAAAATAAAGGTTCAGGTATTTAAAATGTAACAAGAACTATCAATCAAAATACTTATTAAATTATGAAGAGTCATCAAGAAGTATTTCGGCATTGAAGCAGGGGACAGAGTATGGGCCGGAACTCCTCCAGTTAATAGTACGTGAGCCAGCAACAGATTTTGACGACCAATTTCCTCTCAAGCGACAACTCGTGAAATGCTTTAGATAGAAAAGAAAGAAATGACTGACAAAGTATACTATCTGACTCATGGGCCATAAGGATGTTCCCAACATTAAAAAGTTGCAGATAAGAATCTTTATTGACTTTCTTTGCAATGGGAGCCTAGTGCAATAAATGCTTAGAAATTAATTATCTGCTTCTTTAAAGATAACGAAAATTATTGCCAGAAAACCTATTAACGCAATTTTTTTTTTATATTAAAACTAAACTAATTAGAAAAAGGTATCATTTATATGTTTTCAAGGGTGTGTGAAGTCTATTAGCAATTTTAAGCAATTAGCAGTTTTAGGTATTTTTTAAAGTATTTAGGAAGCTTATAAAGGGACCAACTAAACCGGTGCAAAATTAACTTATTATGGAATTATGAACTCAAATTTGGAAATACCTAGCTTGTCTTTAAACATTTATCCTGTTACAACAATAAAATTACCAGTGCCACAATTTGAATTTCAAAATAATGGTCTATTTGCACGAGAACGAAATAAAACAAGGTAAGTTGTCATTAAAACAGTTTTCACAACTTGATTGTACGGAACGGCGCAAATTGGCGGCAAGTGCACTACAACGGCGCATTAACACGAGAACCCGAAATTTCATTCAACTTTTTTAGATTACTCGGTATATATTTATTTCTGAAACGTTCAATTGTTTTCATTTTTTATTTTCTAGTAGGATTTTGTTGATATTGTATTATAAGCGGGCCTAAAATTGTTTATCTTATTCTCAATGGCGTGAGAAAATTAATGTACACTTAGCTATTGTAATAGACTATGCCCTAATCCTTTTTAGACCAAGACCAGATCCAACATTGAGAATGCATTGGGGTGATATTACAATAAATAAAAATATGAAGTATATCAAATATTCAATAATTAAATATACCTCCATAGCGTGTCATAAAATATTAATATACTCTAGTAACAAAATGTTCAATGTTACAATTTCAATTTCAAAATAATATATAGTCTATTAGCACAAGAACAAAATAAAATAAAGCAAAAGCAGAAAAGCAGTTTTCACAAATTAATCGTGCAAAACGGCGCAAATTGGCGGTGAGTGCACTACAATGGCGCATTAACACTAGAACCCGAAATTTCATTCAACTTTTGCAACATGTTTTTAGATTATTCGGTATTCCTGATCATTCTGAATAGAAATACAGTGGTTTTTAGATTTTTATCATTTATTAGTATATCATTACTAAATACAAGCTATACTCTAAAATTATTTATTCTGTTTTCAGAGGTGTGAGAAATCTACTAACACTTACACTTACAGTCTTACAGCTAGCTAATGTCCTAGACTGTGCTCTAATTTTTCGATCAAAAGAAGATCGAACAGTAACT
>DWNK01000395.1:0-11888 GCA_018250315.1 Hyalothyrus neleus pemphigargyra | reverse complement strand
GTAACATTTCACGACGCTTATATTTATATATTATATTATCTACAATATTGTTACACCTCACACCATGTTGAGTTTATAGATGTTATGAATTAAGGAATAAAGTGACCAGTCAAATCAAATGCCAACGTGTTTTGGAGTTTGCTTGGTGTGAAAAAAATTCAAGGTTCTACCTATTACGGTTCGTAAGGTAGAAGCCTGTGACAGACGGACGGACGGACAGGGGAGTCTCACGAATAGGGCATCGTGACACTCCCCAAAAAAACAACAAAAAATCAAGAAAGAAGTGTCTAAAGTAATAAAAATAATCGTTTCATAAAGGAAAGCGACAGTGACCCATGTGTATTGTTAAAGTTAATGAGGGTCTTGTTGGCGATTAACGGACGGCTGTGAGGCAATAGGACGATAATATATATACATATATTATGTATACAGCATATAGTATGATATAAGAAAGCCCTTAGCCAGGGCTATGTCACTCCGTACCGGATATAGTGATAAATATCTACGGCTGAAATGCCCCCGTAGGGGGATATGAAAGTGAGGTTGTCACTTTTTCAAATACAGTACTCTGTAAAGATTTTATTTTTTATATACTATTATACTCTTAGGATAAGACAAGAGAATATGAACAGTCTTTGTTCAACTTTAAGGTCGAATTTAGAACACGTGGCGGGGACCCAAGTGACGATTCTGTTACAAAGTACTATTATCTATTCTGTGCCTGAGCTTTAAGAATAGTGTAGATCATAAAATATATGCAAATGTAAAACCGCAAAGTCTGCTGGTGGTGTAAGGTTTCATCGTGTGATCCGATTGGCTAGCGATGACTCTTAGGCCGGAGTCTACCGTCTACCTTCGATCTACCGAGTCTACCTTGTGGTACTGCGCCTTATAGCCAGAATCTCTCATTCCACCCTTCATATTTTGCTGCGTAGCTTCTGTCGGAATTCCTCGAGGTTTGAGGCCTCTTAGTAATAAGGTTTCGTTCCGTAGGCACAATTTGAGTACATGGCCCTAAATCTCTATGACACACGAGATTACCTGTCGAAAACGTGTGACGTCAAAATGTTATCGATACCTAAACGTGGTTCATGGTTCGTGGTTCAAATTCTCGTAACGCTCCTGAGCGCCTAAAAATTTTAAATAGGCATAAACAGAATACCGTTTAAGAAACATTCCACGAGAAAAACTTAATGCGGCGTTACGTATTCAGTTAGTCATACCGAAGGGCTTAGAACCCAAAATATATGTGGAGCCCTTAGCCCAGCTGTGGGACATAAATAATTGCAAGTACAGCTTCTTATATTGAGACAAGTATACAAGTTTTTTTTAGTTCAAACTCCGTAGCATAATATTACCTCGTAAACGGTAAAATAGAACTTCGATTACAGCGAAGTTTCAAACTAAGATGGTTTGTGAGCATACGAAGCAAATTTCTAACTTTGCTACACTGATTTTAGATGAAAGCCAATAAATTTTGCTCTGTAGTGAAGGGCTGTATTGAACATTAGTGTTTAATAATGTTTAAATTATTGAAATATTGATTATGTATATTGTAATATGTAGATACTGGCCACACAGGTTACAGGCCACCAAAATCTGGTTGTATGTAGATTGTAGATTAGCGGTAGGCGATTGTTGGAAAAAATAATTCAAATACAGAACAATCCAGTATTCGAATAACGAATTATTCGTTGTTAACAAAAAATATTCGAATAACAATCGACGCTAGATAAATGTATTCGAATAAAAGGATTATTCGATACCATTAGTTGTTTTTATTCGAATAAACCGATTATTCGAATAACTTTTCGAATATCAAATGTAATTTTATGTACTTTTACTCATAGATTTGTAGTGAAACAATTCTAAATCTATGGTTTTATTTCAATATCAAATAACAAATATTAAATTATTTTTAATAATCGTCTAATTTTATTAAAAACCTAATATAACTGTAGAATATTTACTGATTTAGATATGTTTAGCAGCGATCGCAAGGACTAAATAGGTCTCAAATTCAGTTATTAGGAAGATTAAAGACAATTCTATCTCAGCCTTATTATTATCTTAGTCCCTACTAAGGTTTTGACCACTCTTCAGACAGAACTCTTACTAAGAATATCTTAGTGGAATATGCCCCAGATTCTGGAGTTGTCTATTCGAGCTGAACAACTATAAAAAGATTATCAGTCTTATTATCCATACTAATACTATACTAAAATACTAAAACTATATACTATACTAATATTATAAATGCGAAAGTTACTCTGTCTGTCTTTCTATCTGTCTGTTACTCTTTCATAGGGGAATTGTTGGACAGAATGTAATAAAATTTAGTATGGAGATAGTTTCAAGTATGGGGATGAACATAAGCATTTTTTTAACAAAAGGGTACAGTGGGGGTGAACGAAGCCGCGGGCGGAAAGCTAGTTACTATAAATAAATAATTAAATATTAAGTTTGCAGAAATTGTCGAAGCGTACATTACTGTGGTCCACGCAGAGTTCGAGTAGCTTGTATTATACAAACTAAAACAAATAAAAACAACTCTCAGCAACTAACTAGGAAATTAAAAACAGAAACAGATCGTAAAACTGGGACATGACAGAACAAGGCGAAACTAAAGCTTCGGAGTTTATTCTGATGATTACAACTTTGTCCGGTATAGAACCTTTGACAGTCTTCAAAAATTAAAAATAAAACTGATAAAAGCACTGCCAGAAGATGATCGTCAAAGGAATAATAATGAACTTCAAATGAAGGAGGAAGAAAAATCACAGAATATCTTCTCGTTTTTAGGCTTGTTTTTTTTTCAAACGCTTTTATAGATCTACTTCTAAGTTTTTTAATTATACTCGTACATCTTAAATCTATAATTTTAAATTAAGGAAATTTATTTCAATCAAAAGCATTCCATGCCTTTTACATTTATATATTTCAACTAGGTTACCTTATTGATTAGGCTTGTAATAATTTATTCTTTAATACAGCCGCACATTATCGATTGATATCAATCTAAAAATTATTTACCTAACTTTATCTGGTTGAAAAATATATTTAAAATATAACAAAACAATAAATTTTAATTATGGTATACGTTTACGTTACGTTACGGTACATAATAAAGCAGAGAATCGCGAAATATAGGTCAGAAAACAATGCGAAGGTTTAATTAATTACATTGCTTGTTTTTAATAAACAGCTTAAAGGTCTCCTGCAGTTTATTAAATATATTATAAATATAAAAATCTTAAACTACTCGTATATTCATTGGTTTAGAAACGTTTTGAAATTTTCGGAAAAGTCAAATATTGACTAACCTATCCTAAACCTGTTCAACTAAGAAAAGATAAAAATAAAAAAACTTAATATGCTTCTAAGAGTCTATTCTTGTATAGACAAAAATGGTCTGTTTGGATATCACTAAGGAAACTTCAAGATACTTAATTTTCAAAATGAATTTCAATTATTAATTTTTTTTTTGACAATCTTCAGATAACATGCGAAATACAGATATGCATTCAACTATTTCTCAGTTTTTGTTACTCTAATTTCTTGCCAGCTTTGATAGATACGTACATGATGATCGTAGAGCAATCAAAACTTAAAACGACGGATACAAGTATAACTAACCGCTTGCATTAAAAATAAAATCACAAAAGGCTCGGTACAGGAGAGAAGAGAGTTTATTATAAACAACATATTTTCTCATATCCGCTAGAGCATAACAGAGCATAACCGTTATTTCATATATCAAACAGACAGACCTCGCTACATGCATTAAATAAAGGCAGAGCAAAAAGATCGCGACGGAATGAGCTAACTGCGTTGTAAAGAAGCATGCACACTGCGTTAAAGTGTGTGTAAAATAAAGTGAGAATTTATAAAATGTTTAAATGGTTACGAACTCCTGCCTCCTAAAGTCTTCTGATTATTTTGTAATTGAACATTTCTAAAAGATAGTGGCAAGTAAAATAAATAAATTAGTTGTATTTTTTCCGATAAGGACATTTTTACCAGTAAAATTTCAGGACACTTTCCGCTTACCCACAACCATGAAATTTGGCAAGAAGTCATGTCTAATACACTCGTAAAGGAATCAATGTAAAATCCGTGATCATCATGAAAAAATATTTTTACATACATTTGTGTACTACGAAACCCTTAGTATGTGAGTCCGACTCGCACTTAGACTTTTTTAACGCGAGGGTCTCTAGAATTCACCCTGTGGTAACGGACGTAATGTCAACCAGTCAGTTTAGGTTTAAAGAATCTTTATGTCTCATAAAACATACATTGGTCACTTAAAATGAGAAACGGTTCACGGATTCTTTTTATATTTTATAAAGATTTTGCTAAAAAAGTTACAGACGACTTTGGGATAACTAGCACATAAAAACATCTCATTCGTAAACGTGACAAATTTATAATGCATTATACATTTCTTATACATTCACAAATGTATCATATGCGTTTCAACTTGATTACGTCCTAATGTACAAGGCCCTTTACACTCATCCCAGCGATGTAAGCCTTTTGTATACTAACACAATAACATCGGATGCTGAAAGTTTACTCTCGTTTCGTGACGTTTTAATGTTCATACTACTCTAAATATTATGTTTCATGAACTTATTCTTATCTTTTTGTTTGATTATCTTCTTCTCGACTCACTTTTCCTTTACTTGTCTGTAATCTTTGTAATCAATTAGTGTTATGATTCAATTTTCAACTCAATTTTACATAGTGGAACATCCCTAGCTGTTAAGAGGTAATCACTAGTAGGCCGTGAAAAGGGTTGCAGCCATTACGATAAACAAAAGTTTATATCACCAAAAATCCATTACTATGATACTCCTGGGTTCCAGTCTTCAACCAGAGTCAAAATTAGATCATAACTACTAAGCTGGTCATGTGCAAATTGTTAGACGTCACGCACCTTTTAGAATATTTTGTGAGACTTATTTAGGTGGCTTACACCTTATATGTTTTGTTTTATTCTTAGTTGATATAATTAACTATTAACACTTTAAAACATATATTTTTAAATCAGAGATGAACACAAGGGGAAAGTCGGATTCGTATCTACGATTCGGATCCGGCATTTTTATCCTATGAACTATAACCCTGCCGCGACATTTTCACGGCTGTAAACATTAATTTTTGCTGTTGTTGACCTTTCTACTTATCTTTACAATAGTTAATTAGTATACTATGTCTATGATTAATATGCTTCTCTTGCTCGTTTTGCTTTGTTTTTGTGATTCCATCGGCTTTAATGGTCTTCTATCTCTTTTCACCGTGCCAATATTATTTAATACGGCTCTTTATTCTTCTCATACAGCACGTGAGTCCTTTTGTGAGCTAATACAATAAGAATAGGAAGCAAGGTTTAGCCCTATTGTGTACTGTTTCCATTTTTTAGATCTCCTGCAACTCTTTTACTCTTGGTTTTATCACCTTTTGTTTAATAATTTTATAGGCAATACCTGTCCCCTAATTTTTTCAGGTTCGCTTTGTTAAACCATAAACGGATTCTACTTTTCACTAAATGTAGATTCATAGGAGCTTTATAGGAGCAAAACTTGCCTCATACTTGCCATACTTTCTAAATCGTGAATGAATGAACGAATGTATGAATAATAATCATATACCAAGAAAAACCCCATGTTTTTAATATTATTGCGCTAGTTGTCAGTGTCGTCATTATTACTTCCACCACTGGAATAACATAAACGGTTTTACAATCGCAGATATCGATTTCCTAAAAATCTACCTTGTTATCGCTATTCGAATGTTGTATATCAAAACTTTTAAACGTACATTTTGCAAATCAGATTTCAGATTGGATTTTTATTCAAAATATTCCAGGGAAATGTATTTGTATGCCTGTTGAAAAGGTAAACAATACGTTTTCATGAAAATTCCATTAGTAAGCATATTACAAAATATAGGCATAACATGTCATTTTAATCAGACAAAAATGGAGCCACGAAGAGGGGTTCTTAGTCACTAATGAATATAACTCATGCTCAAGCTCGAAATAGCTGAGATAATATGTAAACTTTGTTTCACACATGCAAATGGTTTTCATTTAATATAATTTAACGGAGGTTGATGAGATGTATGAGTATGGGAAATGCGTATTATACGGCTTTATTCTAATGGCTTGTTAGGCTATTCGCTCATATTTTTGCTTTTTAACTTTCATCCATTTCCATTTTCTTCCACGTCCATAGGATAAGGCAAGTTTAGGTTTTCTGGTAATAATATATAGTAGGAAAGGCAGTATATAGTGGGAAAGGGAATCAGGCTTCAGACCTTACCGGAACACAAGTCACTATTGTTGGTAGACTCCGACCTAAGGTTGATACTCGTAGCTAGCCAGATCTCACATAACAAGACCATACCAAAAGCAAAAATAATCACATATTTTTATCACAATCAATTTTTTCATCATGTTTTGGTACTTTTAATCTGACAATACGATCTAACAATAATACGTCTATTTTTGGCAGATTAGAAGGATAAGCAAACAATAACTACTTATAACTCAAGTTACTGCCGAAAAAACATTACTATTGTTCAGTTAAAATATCATCTCGCCAGTATCCGAATAAAGGCGCGTTAAATCCCTGATTGCGTACGTCGTTAGTAAAGAAAAAACTCTTATTTTCGCTTTACCTCAACAAATCGTTTTTATCCTCTTAGGGTGTTACCATACATTTCGACATCACGTCGTATTGAAAGTGCACCATTGGTATGAACTGTAATTACTATTTCCTATAAACCTTTGCAACACCAGAAGGTGCCTTCGTGTGCCTTTGACAACGTGTGCATCTCGTGCCGCAGAGCTCATAAAAGAAGCAATGAGATCCCACAGACCCCGGGGATACGCCAAAGAGATACCGCGTCAGTATGGAAAAGGTGGGAATCTAGCTCTCAGGCGCACATCGTTATTAAAGGTGGCTGGTGGTGGTCGATAGCCAGTCAGTTCACAGAAACTTGATCTTCTCGAGAATTGAGGGTAACGAAGACACAACATAAAAATGTGAATAACGTCATTGTCACTTTGTACATTACGCATACAATACTCATTAAAAGATTAAATGTCTAGAACAAACCTAGCAGCAAAAAATACTGTTCTATTTTTTGCTGTTGTTCATCATTAATGAATTAAAAAAACTGAGTACCAGAGTCATGATTTATTTTCAACATATTTTATATCACACTAGACAGACCTGAAATATACTCCATCACGCTTACTCAGATTGGTCAAGATTGTGACGGCTGACATAATATTATTGTCAGTAACTCCTGCAATTCCCATCGTGTGAGCTGATTGGCTAGCAACCTCCCTCAGGCCGGAGTCTACCATCAATAGCGACTTCTCTTGTTCCGGAAGTGCGCCTAAGAGCCAGGGTTCCACTTCTGATCCTTCCCATCCTTTATATCCCATCACGTCCCTTTCCCCTTCAAAACCGGCGAGCATTGGCTACTGGTGTTGCAAATGTTCTTGGCGGCGGCGACTACTTACCGTCAGGTATCTCGCCTGCCTCTTCGTTTGACTATATACAAAAAAAAAATCAAGGTTGTCAGTAATATTTTAATTCAGTTTCATTCGAATAAGTGTAGTGATTCCCTTAATAAAATGGTCTCAATTTTCACCCTTATTGCTATTGTGATAAGTGTCCCGTGAATAGAAATAAATTGCCTACATTTACTAAGAGAATTAATTCATACATATAAAACGAGGTGAATGAGAAATTTGTGCTTTCTTCATTGTGTTCTCAGAAATAATGGCAGGTTCACATTTTTGGCATATACAGCGGGATTAGATATTCGCCGATAAGAGTTTTTTTGTGTATTTTGAATTTAATGGTGTAATTTCAGGAACAGCCTAGAGATTATTAGTAGTAAAGACTATGGTCGTTTTTTTAGGTATGTTAACACGTAACCATGGTTTTGACCGAAGTTCCGGATATTTCTTGATATGATCTACTTTCGAATACCCGTACTTTTCTGTTGTGCAAATGTTTGCGGCGATGACTACTTACCATCAGATAGCCTACCAGCAACTTTGTTTGGCTCGTGCATAAAAATACACCGTGTAAATCAAGATGACATCTTTTTTTAATAAATTTCTAACTTTCTATTTGTAACTTATACCTGTTTTTCCTTTGGCTGCCACAACGAGTTCGTTTAACCTAAATGCGCTTTGGCGGAAGCCTACAAAGGTCAACACGTGAAGGATTAAGGACCACCATATTTTTCTAACAATCAGGTTTAATTTGGTTTAACTTACCATAGCATCACCTATCTAACTCCGATTGTAAGTACTCACCGCGACCTATGAATATTTGCAACACCAGAGGAGTCACTAATGCTAGCCAGCTTTAAAGGAAAAGGGACGGGTCCCACAGGGCCCGAGGGTACGCCGTCAGAGGCACCGCAATAGAATGGGAAAGGGTGGGAAGAGGGACTCTGGTTCTCAGGCGCACTCCCGGAACACGAGAAGTCGCTAGCTAATTAGCTCACACAATGGGAGCTTACCACATTTAAAACAAATACTACGCGTACTACTATGTCCATGTATTATATACACACCCTGTAAATAAGAGATTCACATTTTTGTTTGTGATTCCCACATCGTTAACTCCACGACAAATTACGTACAAGGCCCACACGTAATTTCACGTCTATTTTCTTACTAGGTGCGCGACGCAATATTATCTGCATTTAAAATTGTGTTAGGATATTTGAAATTAAAGAATTAATTAAGGTATATCATTAAATAGTACAAGTTTCCAGCTATAAATATTAAACTACTACCCTTCCTACCATAATTTGGGATATTAAACAACTCACACACGGCCCTCTGATCCCCAACAAACCAGATCCTGTACTATGGTAACCAAACAACTGATATGCGCAGCCGTCAGGTTCACTAACCACTAAACCAACAGGCCAGTCAAATCCGTAATCTGTGTAACATGTTACATATACACAAATACATACATATAATATGCTTCAGTGAAGAACCTACATATGAAAATAATTCCTAGATTTTGATATTTAAATCACACATCGATACGACGACGAAACAAGCCTGAGAACGTAAAGGAACTCCTAAAGCGCTTATCCCGGATCTGACTCGACCGAAATCATACCTATGTTTTAATTATTTTATACTGTAACTAAGTAGTGCCCGCGACTTCGTTCGCGTAGATTTTAGAAGATGATCCCTCTTTAAGAGCTCTTCTTACACTGGTAACACCAATATCACTGAAATTATTCATTTCTGTGCAGTAAAAAGTATTCTATAATATATTGTTTGCATTACTATTAATAATATTCTGTCATACAGGTTCTAGTACGGTCTCCAGTCTCAGTCTCAGTATATTAGTTTGTAACATATCCTTGTGCCTTTTAAAGAGAGAAATAAATAAAATATTAACATGGAAAATTTGTTACTACCATCCAAAGGTTTATTAAAACTCGTCAAGTGGTTGTCGGGTGATGCGGTAACAAACAGACAGACAGACAGACCTGGTCTACCGGAACTCTAGCTCTCAGGCGCACTACCGGAGAAGACTCCGATCTAAGGGCTAGCCAGTCATGTTGCACGATGGAACCTTACTACCAGCAAAACCCAGCTACCACCACCTTCGTTTGATTATTGGTAAGGGTTATGTTCGAAAAAGTTTCAAGTTCGATACTCATCAACTTGCGAGGTCTGATTATCCCTTCGGGCTTCACTTCACTTCGCTATTAGACTAATTACCCTCGTGGGAGCGAATCGGGAATGACTGAACAACTAATCTAACCGATCTGCATGGATTTAAGGAATACCTACTTTAACTTTTCTAAATCCTTAAATTTATTTAATTTAAATATTCGTTTCATTCTTTTTATTATAGTCTGTTTACTTATTGCGTACTCATTACTTATGTATTACTTATACTCATTACTTTTGTATAAGTCTAAGGAAGGGGCAGGTGGTAGTAACGAGTAACAATTAAAGCTATCTCGATGCTGTAAAGACAGAAATGAGATGAGATATATCAAGCTACCCAATTCTCAACCACTAGGCTATCACCGCTTGTCTACTTAACAAATATCGTTATCAAATTACAGATATAACTCACGTTCGTCGCCTTAATCTTGGACAGATTCAGAAGAGGAATGTCGAGCGACACGAGCAAATATTTCCATCGGATATGTTGTTTGATCGGCGAGACAGGTTTGCCGACAAATATGGGGTAAAAAGGCTTTGCTCACTAAGACCCTCTTAGAATTCTTTCGCGCCACGATGTAATATGTATCCATCTACACTCGCATTTACGGCGAATTGGAAATTTCACCAACTTCCAAGCTTACCACTGAATATTGCGGGAGAAAATTGTTTTGATATTCACAAAAGGGATTCTGTGTGAGCAGAATTAAATATTATTACATAGTTGCAAGAAAACAGGTTTTTAATTTTTATCCGTTTTGATAATTTTATTTTCCGTCATGAAAGTATGTAGATTACAATTTAATGTCCATTAATTGAGTAGAAAACACTATGAAATACAAACTTATATTGTTGTCACTTCACTCGTATACAGCGTATAATGGACTATATCTTCATCACCAAAACTACAAGACGTAATACGTTATTCGAACCAGTTTTTCTTGGAATTTCCCTTAATTGTTTTTCAGGACTTACTCAGGACATATTTTACTTACTACTTACATTTTATTTTTGTTCTTAAGTACACAGTAATTTCGTTGTTTCGTCCCTCAACAAAGAAGGGAAAGCTAATAATCTCCGAAAATGTCTGTGATACGGACAACCAGATAGTCGAGTAAACTGGACGAACTTATAAGGGTTTCATTTACGCCATTCTTACTGCGGAACTCTAATATGTAAACTAAATTGACCTAATAACACTATAAAAAAATGAGACGTTGCGTTGATCTAGATAGGGGCCGCAATTGGTAACTCTCTCCATGCCCGAAAGTAGTAAATAAGCGATACATACATATGAAAGGAACATGTAAATATGATATATGATCGTCTTACACAACTCCAATATTCACAGATATTTTGGATTCAAGCCAGCGCTTGACATCTGTGCCAGTTCGTTATACCCGTTAGGAGAAAGATCAATCTAGACCTCTCTGGGCCAACGAAATATTCGATTTTTCATATTCCCGAAGGATTCAGATAAATTGGTTGAATAACGCGTGCTAAGCCTACAAATAGGCTTAGAGAGGAGAAAAAATCAAACAAAATCAAGCGAATGCCGTATAAATTTGATCCAACTTGTTCATTAACATCAAGGTGAATCCTTGCCGAATGATGAATGTATGAACTTTCACAAAATTTATCTTCATCAAAATTAATGCCATGCTAGATACTAAAACTAAGTACAAGTGAAGTAATTAGCTACATACATATATACGTAAGAAATTCTAACTAATATAACTGTCAGATTCATCTGTGATTTTTTTACAGTCGAGCAAAGTTTTGCCGGCTACGCGTCGTGGAAAAGTGTCATGTCATACCGTCAAACCAACAGCACACCACCGCTATAATCTATAGGACATAACTAGTAGTTCAAAGTACTATTGTGGACGATTCACAAATGCTATAACTGTACATTATAAAAATACATAGTAAAAAATTCGTTAAATATTAATTTAGAATTTAATTTCAGTGTATTCGCAGCTATATTTCGAGGCGTGTGTTGCGGGGGACAGCACGCTGCGGTTTCCGCTGTCGACGCCGCGACGCCTCCTGCGGTTATCCTATAAACAGTGTATTCTACGTGTTACTGTATGATAGCCGTATAATACACACGACCTAAGAAATATTATCTGAAACGCCTGTCTAGAGC
>DWNK01000394.1:0-11903 GCA_018250315.1 Hyalothyrus neleus pemphigargyra | reverse complement strand
AATGTTAATTTATATAAAAAAAAGTTTTCTTATGTCGTTATCATGTAAAATGTCCGTAAACCGACTTTACAGACAACATTTTTTTTTAGTTTATGAGCCTGATGGAAAAGTCTCCGCCTATGGACTTTTGCAACACAGGGGGAGTCGCAAATGCTGCGGCTTTGAAGGGAAACGTTTGCGATGCATATCCGCGCCCTTCGATACAAAGTCCCGAAAGGCGTAGTGTGAGGCGGTGAGGCGGTCTTACACCCATATAAATATTAGAACATCTATCAACTGCGTTTAAGTATTTTTAAATATTTTACAGATAATAAAAAAAGTAGCCCAGTAAATGCTATTAATTTAAATGTTAAGGAAATTAATCACATTAATAAGAAAAGTAAAGTAGGATAGATTAACGTAGAATAACAAAACGTTGAAGGCCCGAGCATAAAATAATCTTTCTTTAATTATTGTGTACGAAATTAAGAAATAGTAACGTGCAGGTATAGTATGGTAGACTAAAGAAATTCAAAGTAAAGTAAATATATATTTGTAAAGTGCACACTATGTACACGTAGAGCACGTTTATCTCAAACGTCGCCGGTCGTTGTCCGGAGGGCACAGATAAGGGTTTAATCCACTGCTTAATCTACAGAACCACACGCGGTGACCGGTGCTTGGTGCTTGCACTGTATGAACTTCGTTTAACTTACTTTAGCAATAAAATCGAGTCTTATCAGCCTTGAACGGTTATTAGTTCGGTTGGTAACTCTGTTACATTGTAATTAAATTATATGTTTAAATTATACATTAATTAATAATATAAATTAATCATAATATATTAAATTAATAAATCGAGCAGATTGGTTACCATTTCGGTCTACAAATTCGAATCCGGACATTTAGAGCGGACATTTCGGGGGTCCAGGCGTCTCAGGCGTCTGATTTTTGTAAGTATGAATACTATTTAATATAAATATCGATAAAAGGAACTATCGTCAATTTATCTATATACCTTTTCTAAGTAACGCTTAGTGTGGAAAGTCTACGAATCCGCACTTAAGTCAGTTTCGTAGCTTGTGCGTTAACTTAAGATTAGTTCTAATAGGCGACACGACCGTAGCAGTGGAATAGTAATATTACATCGCGATGTTTTCTTTCACCAATAAAACAAGTTATTAGTTCACCCATGACTTTAAATCAAGAATTTAGAATTCGAAAACTTCGGAACACGACAAATCGCTTTGACAGTAGAGGGTGCTCGCTAGCTAGTCAAGTAACCTTACTACCAGCAAAGCTGGACCCTTGAAGTGAATAGCTGCAGTTGTAACATGACTCTCCGCTATTTGTCGCTCGCACAAAAATGTAATGTAAGTATGTAGGTAGCGTATATAAACACGATCATGAAGTCATGGACCATTTAATTCATGTAAAGTATTGTAACGTGATGAACAGCTTGTTTTATTATTATGAATCAATTGTAGATGGCGTGACGATAAAAATTCGATTATAAGGTAATATGTGATTGTGGCAGCATCGATAATGACAGGTCGTGAAATGCTAAAGTAATTAATGAAATGGCAAACGCGGTCCATGTTATGTCCCCGCTTGTAATATTATCGTAATTTTACTATCGTCACCTAATAGGTACCGCAACGAATATGTAAATCAGCAAAAAAATATAGAACCAATCGTTTATGAGAATAAATTACACCGGGGAAATAACCGCATATAAATCATCGTAAATAATTTTTTATGTTTCGGTTATTTGTACAATAATAATGAAAAAATACTTTTAAGCACTATAGTCACCAATGTTACCAACGAAGCTATTTAGAAACTACTACGTCATTTGACTGGCCCGTTGGTCTAGTGGTTAGTGAACCTGACTACTGCGCCGTGGGTCGTGGGTTCGATTCTCACCAGAACAAATTGTGTGATGAGCACGAGTATTTATTCTGTGTCTGGGTGTAACTTATCTATGTAAGTGTGTATTCAGAAATATTCATGTAAGTTTATCAGTTGTCTGGTTACTATAGATCAGGCTCTGCCTAGTTTGGGATTAGATGACCGTGTGTGAGTTGTCCAAAGATATATTTTTTTTCGACTCGACTCGACTTGCCTAAAAATATAAGAAAGGTTTTTTGTTACAGAAACATCGCATACTTTTTAGATAGTTGAATATCTAAAAAGTATGCGATGTTTCTGTAACAAAAAGCTAAATTTAAGCTTAGCCAGGTTGTAGACTAGTAAGGTTCGTCAAGTAGGTAGGTATTTATTGTGTTTTATTGGAAAGGCGTGCCGCTGGCTCATACATGAGGCTACCGCCTTAGTGCTTAGAGGAATAACGCATCTGTGATCGACTCCAGATAGGACTCCTGTTCGGCATGGAGTTAGTTACAGATGAATATGGGCGGCAGTGACCACTTACCATCAGGTGTCGCTCATTTGCTACTTCAATGTCATAAAAAAATTAAAAAAAGCTAATTCAACTGTTGCCGATTTTGCCGACGTTGCCGATTTTGCCGTTGTTGCCGAAACGGGCACGGGCAGAAACTAGTATAATATACATAGTTAGTGTATAAATTTAAGGGATCGCAATCGAAAACAAAACATATATACCAATATAGTCTAAGATTATTGTAAAAATCCTTATTTCCTCAATATAAGATTATGCGAAAGTGAATAAGGAAAACCCGAGCTTTCCGTGGAAATATTAAGAGAAAAAGTTCGCGGAAAGTCAATTTAAACGAATTTGGGAAATTGGCCGGAAAGCTATTTCAATAATGAATATTCCTGTTTGCGATTCACTTCCACTGAAATATGATGTTATTTTCGATATTCTTTGAACCATTGAACTCTTTCATTTCTTTTGTGTGTTAAAACCTGAGGGAGTTAGTCATAAGACTTTGTTATTTGTTGTGTTATTTATCTTCAAAGGAAAAACGAAAATTAATTAAAGACACGCTTATTATTCTGTGGAAATTGTGCCGTTACGAAAAGATAATGACTTAGGTTTTTTTCTTATTAAATGATAGGAAAATACGGATTTAAAATTAAATCGTAGTTGGAAATACGACAATTTGGCCCTCAGACTATAAAAATACAAACATCAATGAAAAGTAGAAACAAGACTCTTTGTATCTATTCATAGTTCTTCATTAATATATTAGCAAAACATCAATATTGCAACTTTGCAACAGATGATTAATTTGCTAAACTGTCCGCACTGTTTCATAATGATCAATTAATAACTGCATAAAAATGATTTCAAATGAATAATCACAAACGCTTGACATGGTTGTAAACAGTGAAATAACATGATCTTAGCATTGGAATACGATTTGCTTGTCTCATTTAACTTGCAGAAATGTCAACGACAGACTTCTATCATACTTTTAAAGTAGTCTCATTTCGTATTTATACTCGAGCTGTTGAATTTATTTGACTTGAATTCGTTAACAGTCTGTCATTAGTTTGACTAGCTTGTTGGTCTAGACGTTAGCAAACTTGTCTGCTTAGTTGGAGGTTGGTAGTTCTATTCCCACCGGAACAAAAAATTGTGTGATGAGAACGATTATTTGGTATGTGTTTGTTGTAATTATACATCCTATCCTACATATAAATAAATTGTGGTCCATTGGTGAAAAAACATCGGAAGAAAATCCATATATTTACCAGTCCCAAATAATGAACGTGGTAAAATATGGCCTCATGCGTAGCTAAATCAATCGAGAATCCTCGTGAAGTCTCTGCAAGCAAGAGAGTTCACGAGACTTCACGAGGGCCGAGACCGAGGGCTCTTTAGTGAATGATAATCTATCTACTTTTCCTAAAGTACGGGCATTTGAAAGCTGTTTATCCTAATTAAATAAGGGAAAGACTAGCTTAATCCTTCTCATTCTGAAAAGATAAAGTTAATAATGATGTCGTGTGTTAAGAGTTGAAGACAGTAAAGTCGCTTATAGTAGGTAAAATGTTAAGTCGATAAGGTATACAGTAAACATATTTACTTTACAATATGCTTACATTTTTTACCACCCAAGACATTTCAAACGGAAAGCTACAGTACTAAAAATGGTGCCTTAGAAGACATCACAAAGCGTTGTCATGTTCCCGAGATGATGCCGTCACGACTACAAAGGCTGCCTGAAACGAGACGTGCACGCGTGCTCTCATGCACTTACATGCACTTGTTACTTGCACTTGTCGAAAGCACGAGGGTGCATGCTAGTCGGACCGCAATTATGCGGATGCGGCGATGCAGTGATGCGGACTAACCGCATAGTTCGGTCAGTCAGAGAATATCGTGCGATCATGCAAACAGTGTTTTAAACGGAACGTCTCACGCATACCCGAAAATAAACATGTTTACTAAATCACATCTACATTCGTAACGCGATTTCGATTCTGATTTATCGCCGTTTTTACTGTCAGTGCATAAACTGTAAGTATTATTTGAGCTAGTTAACATACCGCAGGTTATTGCACTTGAAAAATGTCATGTTTCCTGACTTTGTAAATTTTAATAGGTTTTGTAGACTACAGAATTAAATTCTACTTCAAAGACACAAGACGAATTGTTCATACGTACAATGTATTAGCAATCGTTTGTTGCGGTTTTCTGGGAGGTGCGCTATGAATCCTAGATTAAGGTGAAACTGAACGCCCCTCCAGTAATTGTTTAATGTCTGAATATTGCTATAGCTCACTTGTGGATGAGAACCGAGTGCGAAAATTTTATTGTAAACTTACGCTACTACTTTTTATACGCGACGTACTATACGCTTATTCTGCATACGAGTATGTGTATAAATGTAGGTATTAAGTAGTTGGGCGTTCAGTTTTAAATTAAACGATCCATACTGATATCTGTATTATCAAAATCAAGACATTCATTATTACGCGTTTTAGCCCAATAATATCCATTCGGTGGGAGACTCTAGGCAGGACTCTAGGTGGGCCTAAGTAGGTAAATCATTGAAACAAAATGACACCATGACACTTTAGGCCACAAGCTATCTATAAGTTTTGCATTTTGTTTCTTTTTGTTTTAGCCTTATGAAGAAGCAGGCGGCCCACCTGATGGAAAGTGGTCACCGCCGCCTATGGACATTTGCAACACTAGAGGAGTCGCCAATGCTCGCTGGTTTTGAAAGGAAAAGAGACGGGATGGGATACAAAGGATGATAAGAGTGGGAAGAGGGAATCTGGCCCTCAGACTCTGGTTTCAAGAAAAAAGCCCAATAATAACTTGCTAACATTGTCGAGTACCGAAGGTACTAGTAAAAGTACACGGAAACCAGAACTTTGGCCAAGCCCCTCGCAAATGAAATCAGTTTACGGACGACGAAATACGTTTTTGCTCACATATTTCCATGCAACAAATCTAATGAATTATCAAATCGCATTCAGCTTTGATATTAATTCCAGTTACATGTTCCTGGCGTTTCTGGTTTTCTTTTCCTGCCGGTATTAGGAAGTCAGCGCTCAATGTATTCATGGCTGTTTAGCATATGTTGGATAGAAGTGTCTGAGGTTTGTTTTGAATAAATCGGTGCAAACGCTTTTACACTTATAACCCGACAGTACGTTTACCGTGTTGTGTGTGTCCACACACAATGACAAGTACATTAATTAACAAACACAGAAGAGACATCATTTTGATGTCGTCGTCTTTTGCGTTGGATTCAGAAAGATTATTGTCGCCAATTTTGTGCCGAAAATGTGCTGTGGTCATGTTTCGTACCAAAAATCCTTGTCTTGGCCACATCTGCATAATGACTTACCGCGTTAATTAAACCGTTACGAAGCAGTAGCATTAGAAACAGAAACGCGCAAGATAGAACGACTGCGGACGGGGTTCGGTTCGGTTTGAGATTGGATGGCGAAATGATGAAGGCAGTTATTAAAATCGCAGTCAGAGACTCAAAATTGCCCATAACAATGCGAGAGTAAACCCACAATACAACCTGTCAGTGATGCGTGAAATGTATGAAAACAATGGCGAAGCTCGGGCAAACGTTATCCGTACCACAAATATTTATACCGAACTATCAACAGAAGTATGTTGATCGAGATTTACGACGTCGAAAGATGTGCCCGGGTAACCATACACAAGCACAACTCTATTGATATCATTACGATCTTACCAAAAATCATCCTTAATCACGTGAATTAATTCGTTTTAAAAAACCTTCGTTTCAGAAAGATTATTAAAAAATAGAAAATATTTGTATATACTATTAAAAATAAAAATTATTTGCACACCTCACCCTTTTTTTACTTAATCTATTTTCCTAAATCCTATAGGTTGTCTGGAAGAGATTGCTATCTGAGCGATAAGACCGCCTATTGCGTACCATGCTACAATAATTTTCTATTGGTGTCATACATATCATTTGTGTACAATAAAGAGTTTTGTATTGTATTGTATTATCATACATTGCCAAGACATAAACTTTAAAGACAACTGAGGTTACTGAAATAATTAAAGAGTCAGAAAATTTTAAACAAATTCAATTGATCTGTTGCCAAATCTCAGTCTTAACTCGTAAAAGTAGGATAAAGAAATTGGATACATCGTACAGATATTACCAAAAAGGGTTTGGAATATTTATTGTTTCGGTGCAAAATTGCAATTCCTATCTAAAGTGTTTGTTTACACTCGCAATATCCTGTATCCGCTATACAATATAGTGTAGATATTGTAGTCTGCGTAGTTTATTGAGGAGTTTGTGGTTCTTCGTCCGTTCAGCCCACGTGTTTTCTTGCAAACTTACCTTCTCCCTATATTATGCACTTAGAGAGCAAACACGATAAAGTTTATCTTATACTTTGGTTCCAATGTTGCAGAAGATTTTAAGTTAATCGATTCAGCTAAAATTTTGGATACCTTAACCTTCACTTTGATGACCAGACATATTCTGCAATGAACACTAAATATTGAGGCGAGATTTTGAAAAAATTCAATTAAGTACAATAAAAACTTTTTACTGTACTTAATTGGCTCTACCAAAAACAAATCGCTGTGAGAGATCGATAGAATGGTAGATATATGAGGGATATATGGTAGTAGAAAATCAGTGAAAAAATGTAGAGTCAACATCATATCCTATACTAGCATATCCTATACTCATATCTTATTCTAATAGAGCTTAATTAGTTTAAGAGACAATTGATTTCGAATTTCGATATGTACATTATTTCAAAATCTTTTTAAGAAAAAAATTATTTAAATATCAAGAACTCTACTGCGACAAAACATCTACTAAAAATACAACACGCGTAACAATTCGTCACGCAAACGGTTTTTAAATTTGTCTATCATGCCTGGCTTATAGATTGCATTCGACGGTCTGCTAAAAAACTCACTGCCACTCACTCAGCCAAAGCTCGTGCCACAGAGCTTAGTATACCTAACACATCTATCAGCAGCGCATAAAGTTATAACACACACACATGATCAATGTTTACGATGCCCTAGTTGGTAGGCACACGTACGATCAATCAATTAGAGTTCCCAGTGGGCGTTTATAACCACCGTTGTTTAGTGCCGCCACTCCAATTATGATGCAATAGAGTTGTGTGGGTTAAGGTCTTGGGCTTTGTGGCAATGACGCTTTCAATTCAATTCTCGCGGCTCTTCTGCGCCACTTATGAACTCCATAGATAGCGCTCTGCGAATGCCTTAGAAGAAAGCTCGTTCTACATTTAGCACGTGTGCGGTGATTGCTAAAATAAATGAACAATACCTACAGGCCTACTCCGTTAATATGAGACACGCAGTTTCGGTCAAAGATTTGAGCAATTCGTCCTATGTTTTACTTTTAGATACCCTTTACGTTAAATATTTTTGAAAAGTTACAGTTAAGTTAAACGTTAAATGATGGTTCTTTAAAGAAAGAATGTAATTAATGTTGTACACCCTTTCGATACCGCTACATAAATCCATCGGGCGATCCATTACACCGTCTCATTAGGAAACTAATGACCGATGTGTTGACACTTAGCCAGTTACGCCCACGTAATAAAGATATGGGATTGTCGCTTGACGTTACAAGTATTAACTGCCTGTTAAACTATGAATTATTATTGTTTTTATGGCCCGCACTAAAGTGATTAAACATTCACTTCACTTAAAGCTGCCTTGCGGCTTGTGTTAATCGCATACGTAACAATCGCATACGGATACGGATGAGTGACTCCTAGTAACAGAATTACATATACGCTACCATGCTAAGCCGTTCAAGTTAAGCAGTCGGTATCGGTTGTTATCGTTAAACCTTACCTTGCTTGTCATAAGCACTGCTAACGTTAGAAGGTAGTGCATACTTTCAATTATATCTCGAGGCTTTTACTACAAGTTCACGCGCAGAGCATGAAGATATTTCGTAAGATACGTAAGCTTTCTGATTAGATTCTGGACTGCCAATCACACCACATGGTCTTTGAATTGGCCATTTTCACTCCACAACTTGATTGCCAGTTTACTCAAATTGTACACAAGTATAAAAGAAAATTAATAAACTTTCCTCTATTTCTATCTATCTATAACCTCTATTGTAAGTTGTCGAGGATTTTGCCAATCTATGATAGAGTCGTCCTTTCTAATTGATGAAGGGATGTGAGAGCAATTACTAGAGATCCAAACGATTTGAAATTTAATATACTATTACTTCCCTGATATTGCAAAAACATGGTAATTTGCCGTGATGCTACAGAAAACCTGGAGTCTGCAGGAAATCCAACTTCTGGCTATCTTGCAGTAGAGGTGTCGTTTTTGGGCTCAATGGAATGGCTTCACTGAATAGATTATAGATATATTGTAATTATAGCTTATGATGGAGCACGAAAAACTTTTTTTTTACTTTTTAGAGGTTTTTCAACTTTTAATTACGGGTGTTTTATAAATTATCTATTTTTAGTTATATGTCGGTGGTATAAAAATTGTACCGTCTGGATGGGATATGAGCACTGCAGTATGGAGGTGTGGAGTGACCCTAACCCGCCGCCAGATGCTGCGTATCACAACTTAGCGCACGTGTGCGTTTATTTTCGGAGCTCATCTTGGTTTTATCGCCTCTAGTAGCAATTTGAAGCGTATTTATTTAGGGAGTTAAATCTGTTTGCCTATTAGGAAGAGATCGTCAGATTCGTCATAAATCATTTAATTTTGTGTAGATATAGTAATGATGCAATTCACTTGATGTTCAGGAATATAGGCTTCTAACTACCACCAAATAGAATATAATTATTAGATTATCGTGATGTCTTTCATATAGAATACAGGTGTAGTACAGCCTTGGTACTCCTGTATTCAATCTTAACTTTGTCGTTCCATCTCTACTACAGCAGAGTAGAGATGGAACGACAAAGTAACGCCTATTGCGGTCTTAAAGTTCTATCATCATCAACATTATTGTCCTACAGCTAGAATGCGATATTCTTTCGGAATGAGAAAGATCATCTGTGGTCTAACCTTGTTTGCTAAAAGATACACGACGGCAGAGTGTGTATCTTTCAGAACTTTTGTGAACCTCACAGTTTTATTCACTATGTTAGCCTGCTGTTAGTTTGTTGAAGTTAACGTGAATGTATTTTGTCTAAGCCAGGGTGTCCACTGCCAAATAAAGTCCAAAAAAATCCTTGACTTTTCCCTGACTATTTTTTAAAAATCCCTGACCAAATTGGTAGGGGCTTCCGTTTTTTGGACGACAAAAAAAAAGTCATTATACGCCTTCTTTTTACAATTGTGGGCCATGAACAGTGTAAGGTCTCATTTTTCCCTGACCATTCCTCGATTTCCCTGACTTTCCCTGACCACTTTGAGCTTCCCTGACTTTCCAGAATGTGGACACCCGGTTTAATTACCATCGTTCACCAATCCGCCCTCCTTTTTCATTATTTCTGATACAATAATTAAGTACATAATATATTAAACGAAAATAATCACCTTCATCCTGGTTGAAATCGGCCCGCTGAGTTTCCATCATGAACTCGTGGAAGTCGATCAAACCGTCCCTGTTCCTATCATTTTCTTGGAATACGTGCTCCCTCATCCTCTCCATTTCCTCGGCCCTCTCATGCAGGTCCTTGTTAGGGCCACCGGGACCATATAGTTTATCCAATTCCTTG
Organism: Hyalothyrus neleus pemphigargyra; assembly: GCA_018250315.1. NCBI lineage: Eukaryota > Metazoa > Arthropoda > Insecta > Lepidoptera > Hesperiidae > Hyalothyrus > Hyalothyrus neleus. Next base: position 1,784 of record DWNK01000394.1, on the reverse strand, counting down.
ATGAAGAGAGCTTTCACCTCGTCCGCATCCCAAACGCCGTTACTGTCCCCATCTATGATAATTTTTAGTTTATATACAAAATAAAATTTTAATTAATATAAAATTTTCACCAGAACTTACAAAACTTACATACGCCAGATTGTACCAGATTTTTTTTTGCCTTAAGAATAATAGTATTAGAGGCGACATTTTCGCAAGAGACATAAGGTTGCACCATACTTACCCTGATTATATTATTCTAGTTGTTTTCTAAGTAGGTATATCTCTTTTACAAAGAACATTCACATAAGATTAGATGATGTTCTCGTATATAAACTAGCAGGAACAGTAAAATCCAAAGAGCGTGCATTTTTATTCGCAGTTTTGTTATGGCGTTAATGTTTAATCAAAATCTAAACACAATCAATATAAAATTATTAGAAAAACTGCTACATTCGAGGCCATTCAATTTGTGTCGGCTTTGTATAAGTTCCCTATATTTCCCTACATGCAACTTATATATTTGCCATAATTAAATTAAAACAAAGATTTTATATTCAATTTGGAAAAATAGTCTATTATACCATATAATATCAATATAAAAGAGGCATATGGAATGGAAGTAATACCAAAAACGATTTTTTCCATTGAAATGTTTATTTAAATAAACGCGCTGTAAATGCAGTTATGACGTTTTATGTAATTAGCAGAATTTATCGTATTATATAATATTATTTAGTAAACAAGCGTTCTTATGTTTCATTATTTAACAAATCAACCTCAAAGGTTAATAGTAGGACCATTATTTTACCTAAAACATCTTACTATGAAGACAGATAAGCTTATTTATAATCACAGTTCGCCGTCCAATATTTTTGGTAGTAATGACTAAGAATAAAAAAATGTCCAGTAAATAAAAAAGAGATGTCTATATCATTATTTTAAACCAAAACTTTTTAGATTTTATTAGAGCAAAGAACAAAAAATAAACGTATAAAATAGTTTCAATGGCACCTTAAGCTCATGCCTTGTGGCACGTACACGATGTCACTGCACGAACTTAACGAACACAAATCGTACTATTCCTTATGGGCAGAATTAAAATTATACTCATGATATCCCTCCAATCGGGCTTATTGTAAATTAGGAGACATGTCCTAAGTTCTAAGCATTATGCTATTCTGTGCCCAGTGTTTCATATCTGACTAATTTAAAGGTGCTAGTTAATAAAAATAAATAAATATATAATAATTGAACAAGTGTCATACTCGAATATATTATAATTCCGACATCTCATCTCATGCAAATCGCGCGTATGTTATAATATATACACTTATTGTTTAAACTTGATAATTCCGTCAAAAGTTAACATTATATTATTATCGGTATTTTCCTTCGTATGTCTTTGTTTAAAAAAACACACTGTGCATAATTTTATGTGTTTTGTAATTAAAAACAACTAGCAAATTACCTTTTATAATATTTGTGATTTAAGAACATAGTAACTAATTTTATATCAAATACTGCATATTTTATAGCTGTACACTGCATACGCACACTGTGAAAGTACGTACGTATTTTTATACGACTCTCTCGTCACACACATATTTGGTGAGTACATTATAATGTCATGTTGGACAATCTCACAAACTGATATAGCAATGATACTAGAGCTACAACTGATAGCCATTAATTGCAAATATTAAAGAGGAATGTATGATAAATGAGTACTTTTAGCTATCATAATTAACGATACGATCTCAAACTACGATCGATGGACCGATCTCAAACTACGATCGATGGAC
>DWNK01000393.1:0-11907 GCA_018250315.1 Hyalothyrus neleus pemphigargyra | reverse complement strand
GGTCGGAGTCTAGCGTCAATAGCGACTTATCGGATTCTGGTAGCGTGCCTGAGAGCCTGATTTCCTCTTCCCACCCTTCCCATCTTTGCTATACCATCCATCTCATAATTTATTGTTCGATCATCAGCTAAAGGATCTAGCTTAAAAGTTTAATAGGTACTAGGACACCTGGAGTTTGACCACCTGTATTAATAGTTAAGTAATTGTTGCTTTAATTTAACTTTAGATTGTAACCCATTAAAATACATTTATCAGACGTGTTTGTGACACTAATTGTCTATGGAATGGATAATAGTTAGCCGAGTTAGTAGTATTTAGTTTGTAAGTTAGTAATAGTTTATCTTGCAATATTTTATACGATACAATATAAGCATTGCATTACTCGTAGTAATTGTGTTATAAAATTGTTCTAGACGTAATTTAACTTGGTTAAACATACTGGCAAGCTGGTTTCATTTCATCCAAAATGCATTCTACGCACATTGTAGTACTAAATAGAGTTGCAAGTGCCATCGACAAGTAACAAATGCTCATATCTAAATCTTGGAACTCCATTCAACATAATTCTCTAAAGATAGTTTTATCGAGAAACTTTGATGTCTATTACCAAAATTTTAACGTCCAGGCGAATCAAAGAAGAGCAAACCAAAAAACAAGCAAATATTATTTTTAGGGGTCCGTACTCTAAGGGTGTCAACGGAACTCTATTACTAAGCCTCACTGTGCGTCTGTCACAGTATCTATGAATCGTGATAGGTAAAGAGTTTAAAATTTCACAGTATGTAATAGCTACTATGGCCGCTAAAACTACAAACAATAAAAATATAATAAACCTGAAAATTAAAGGAGTCCCCGGAGAAAGAAGAGAGGAGAAAAATGTGTTGTTCGGCGTTTTTAAAAATATGTAGTATCAAAAATAAATATTACAGTTGTACGGAACTCCTCGTGTGCGAATTGAATTCGCACCTTTTATACATTACATAGTTCGACTCGTAGAGACTAGTAATCGTGTTACAGTCATTAGAAATAAATCACATCAAAGGTTGAATGTCTAGAATTTGACTTTGATAATAATAGTATCCGTAATAATAGAATTCCAGTATCTACGAGATCTACTTTGAATGTTTTGTATACAAAACAAAATCTGAATAGTGTATTAGTATTAAATTATGCGTCAGACCGCGACGCAGCTAGGGTAAACGATCAAGAATCCGGACCGCGGTGAATTCGCGTCTGTTCTAATTATGTATGGGTAAATGGACTAGTTTTTTCTCGTACCAATATTTCCGCGTGGTAACCGCTACCCTTACAAGGCGTGGCGAGCAAGGACGTCTACTCCGTTCACTCGGCTAGCCCAGTTTGTACTCGTGTGCAATTTGCAGGCGCTTATTGGAAATGTACTGGAGTGAATTCAGCACGATGACAGATGGTCGTTGATGTTTGTGCGTCGTGGTGGGTACAGTTTTGTAATGTTTATTGTGAATATACAAACGTAAATAACATATTTGTAGCTTTAAATTGTTATCCCTAAAAGGGTTCATAATAAATTTAGGGTTTTGGTCTTCTGTCATATGACAAACATGGCGCATGATAAATAATCTATATTATATCTTTATGACTATAGAATTCTTATGAAAGCCAGATATTACTATTCCGCTAATAACTATAGAAAAATACTTAATTAAATTATCATGAACGTAAGCAAAAACTATTTAAATAAAACTTTTCACATTTCGGTAAAACAAGTGTTTGTGGGACTAATATTGATTATATTTTTTTACTTTAGAATACTGAAAATTAATTTTTTTCGAAATATTAGTAGCATAACATTCATTTTTTAAACTGCAGTTTGTTCAGTAGGTGACTATTAATTTTTACACTAATGCATGACATCATCATTTTGGAAAATTTAATTAGAAAACTATTAATACTATAATGTCTATTTATTACTTTTTTTTAATAGTAAATAAAATCGTGAGAACGTGATATATGAGTGAGGTGTTCTTCAATAAATATGAAATTTACAATTAAATATGCTGTGTCCTTATTTCTTATTATATATAGCAGAGAGCTATAGACCGTATCGAGTTGATAATGTAAATTAAATGCTGCGTGTCCTATCTTTCGCATATCACTATCATCAATCAAACGGGAAAGTCCCTATCAAAAAGTAAGGTATAGTCATGTTAGTAATAACGTGCAAAACGACAATTCCATACGAACCGCTACCTGTAATAAGGAAGTATTGACGCGAACTGGATTACATTGAACGTGGAGAAGTAATGTCTTAAGTGGTTTTATTGAAATTCGAAAAGTCAACTTTTTGTGCATGCACCCGGATGTTTTAGGATGGGAAGTAATTCCTTTGTCTGTAGTAAAATTAATTAATTAAGAGACGTAAGTAGTTAAATAGCAAAGTTTTTCACTATTACAATATTTTAGATTCTTAAGGAATAAAATATAAATTAAATTATGAACGATATATTGAAGAACGAAGTTGGTTGGGGATTATTTTGTTAGTTTGGAATAATGTGGATATTCTAAGCCTGTTCTTTAATTTTAATATGAAAAGTATGAGAATTCTCTCTTTTCGCACGCTGTTGATGCTGAATTGTACAACAATATATTTTTGAAGTAAAATTGAAAAGATATTTAGAGTCAAGGTCCTTCGCTACACTATTTTACTATAAACATGATGATATTTCCAAAGGCAAACCACCATCAATACATTTTTGTTCCTAGATTTTCATGTTATTTTTTAGACTTACACAACTTGGAAACCCAGGAAATAAAATTTTTGGAATAAGAATAAATAATTCAGATACTTTAGTTGTCATATCATACATACATTTATTTATATATTTATAATTGGGTTCTAGTCATAATAACTTTTGGAACATATAAATTACGAGAATTATCATTAAAACAGATCGATAATCGTGATAAGATAACACCAAGCAACTTAGTCTTAACGATTCAGTAATTTTGCGCATTTTGTGCACGTTCTAACCCTGTAAAATTTAGAACAATCTCCGAAAACGCATATAAAAATTACGTTAAAAATTAAATAAAAAACGAACACATTACTGCAATATGTGCGAAAAGCACCCTTATTCACGTTGATATAAGTAAATGAGATTTTATTTACATATATTGTCTTTAGAATTGAATGCATGCAAAGTGTTATTTTAAATTATATATAGTTTTATACCTTAGAATTCTAATCATTTTTCAATCCGTTCGAAGTCCTCAATCTGATCCTAATCGGGTTCTGTTCACAAACAGTTACATATACGAACAATTAGTAAATGCTTCCACGAGTCTATATGACACAAAAAAAATGCTTTTGAGTTATAATTTTGTGTTTATTGATATTAACAAATATCACTTTAATCATCCAGAGAGGGCGGCACCAGTATCCGTGAATCATTCTCGAAATTTTAAAATATTTCGTATCTCTAGTTAAAATTTTAACTGGTTAATTTATAAATCAGCATGTAATATTTAAAAAATAACGGCACGCAAATAAAATCTCAATTAAACGTTCAACGCAATGACAGTGCATATTATGTAAGAAATAATAATATATTATTTTTTAAAACTTTATATTAACATATTTTATTTTAAACACAATCTTGTACAACACCGATTCCGTACAAAAGATGTACGCAATATTTTTTTAAATATATTTCGTGTATAGCATCAATGTATGCTCAATCTCAAGTGTCTTGAGGAAACAGTTATAAATATAAAAAATACAATATTTACATTCTATAAGCATTACAGCGGACCGGCATCGGTACAAATAGAGAGGCAACTTATTTACAAAATAAACGAAACAAAAAATCATGATACAGCACTAAGATAGGAATAAATCTAATCAAATCAGCTCTATTCATTCATCTACTATAAAATAAACATTAATTTATTGTTAATTATTAAATAATTAAAACGAAACGCGCTATTTAAAAAGAAATGGAATAAAAAATGAGCCGTTAACAAAAGATCTTTAAAATTTCAAACCTAAAGTTATAATTATTACAAGATACTGAATATAACTCAATATATTATGTGTAATAGCAGAATTATACAAAAAAATATACAATACAAACCTAGTGTTACTCGCTACTCAACGGATATTATACAAAATTAGGCAGCTAAAAAATCAAACATGTCTTTAACGTTGCCAGATATGAAAAAAAATCTAAACAATTAGGGGGAATCACTTTTGAACTATCACAATGTCGGTAGGTACAAAATGCTAGATATAAATGCACTTAGGCCGCTCGCACACTACGCCACGCACAAAATAATGCAACATCGTGTCACTGAGCGGTGTATAATACACTACTATATAATAAGCTCATCTTCGACTCAATACTATTCCACTGTTGGGCACAATACTTCTTTAAGAACAAGACTAACTATAATATAAAGCAGGCTGGTCGAGTTACTTGGTACACTTTAAAATGATGCAGATTTTTAAAGTTAAACTTATTAGGCGGCGTTTCGATAATAGGATGAGAAATAAGAATAAACTTTCAAGATCACGCCACGCCTTGAACATATTTAGTTACATGAGAGACAAAAGATATACCAACAAAAACACCCCGACGAACTACTTCTCAGACTAAGTTTTTTATTTACCACTTTGGTTATATTCTCATAATTCATAAATATTTATTGCATTATTACAGGTAGATTATATATTACAATAGATATTACACAATATATGTTGCCACTGTAATTAAAGGTGTGCAAAATGCTCACTTCGAAAGGTCGCGCCTAACAGTAGAACAGTAGACCCGAAGACGACAATACACGCTTACCGGCTACACAATATTTGTAAACTTGTTTAAGGACATTGTTACATTTTATAATCTAATGTGTTACAATACAAACGTGTAAAAATTACATACGAATATTTGGGGGATTGGTTATAGAAAAAATTGAGTAAAAAACTGTGCGTCTAAATAGAGTAGGCCTTCGCTAGCGGTACTATGGGCCTTAGAGAGCGATTACCATCGTCCATCGTCCGTCTCGCTCGCTCCCGCGCGCTAGAGCGAGACCGCACCTCGTCGATGTAACACTTGTAAAGCTTAGCTTTATTGTATAGAAATAAAAACGTTGTATAACCGTAAAGTCCGTACCAAAATATCTGCGAGTGACATGGAATGAATATTAGGCGTAATAAAATGCGTCCACGCGTATTGCACTTATTATTTGAATAGATCTTGATTTTAAAATTCGGTGATAACCAATTTGCAAAGTTTGCGTTTAGTTGTAGTTTTATATTTGTGATAAAAAATTTATGTTCAGAATTAGCTGGCAATGTCTCATGGTATAAAACTTCAATTAATATAATGATTCATGTGCTTGAGTTATATACAAACATATATTAAACATTGTTGCAATATAGTTATGCAAATTTAATATTAGGGATTTCCAAAATTAACAGTTCATAATATTAATTTTTGAATATCAAATCCTGTTAACATAGTTTTTGACACACAGGCCATCACAGCGTCTAACCAACGAAGAGAAGTGTATACGTATCCTGTAATATCAAAGTTCCACTTGTTGAATACCATGAGACTAATTTCAAAATTTCTTTAAAACGGTAGTATGCGCTACTGTATAATATATACTGTATAAAGTATAAAGATGTATACGCACAAGTTGGTGTCACAAATAAATTTAAAAATAAGAGTCATATTTCGTACTATCTTTGCTACGCCGTACGCTATCTCCATACCGGTACAAACAAACAATCAAACGCGTACCGAGAATCGATTCCGAATCTGTACATTTCGCAAATTGATAAAAAGCGCAATACGCGTGCAACGCTTAGGCACACACTTCAAACGACGGTCTCGTTTTGCTTCTCGAACATCGCGCGCGTATATTTACTGATCGCGTCGTACGTAGACTTGATCAGCTCGCACCTCTGTTCCTCGACCTCGATGTCGCACGGCACGACCTTGTACGTCGACGTCTTGGCCTTCCTGGCCTCGTTCGGGAAGTCGACGTTGTCCTCGATGTTGTATATCGTTATCGACGGCTTCTTGACCATGTCGAGATCCTTCCGGCGCTTCTTGGTGAAGCCGCACCGCGCATTGATCGACATGACTGCGTTTTGGACCGGCGAGTATTCCAATTCCAGCTGGGGGCTGGAATCCAGCTGATATCATACGTCCAGCTCGTCTAGTCCCTTGGACAGGCGGTGGGAATTGATCCTACGGCGATGGGAACGTCGCACTGCGTCTGCGCGGCGGTAGGGCTCGCTGCGCAGGCCGTGCAGGATGTCTTCCAGGGCACCGTTGTACACCTCGTCTTGGTGGAGAAGCTTCTTTTCCCCGACGGCCTGCGACTTCGTTTTTAGCTCGTTGATCACGGCCTCCTGGAGACGGATGCACGTTAGCGTTGGTTGTGGTAATATTGTCAATGTACTAACTAGGATTGCAAGGGTGACATAGTAGAAAGGATACTAAAAGGTAAAGGTATATAGTAAGGTTAAGGTAAAGATATTATATATGTCTGGATATGGTATCGTAAATAAAGACACCAAAAATAGCTCGGTATTTAATTTTGGTCACAGACAGACTTGGTTAGCGACACGTTGATTAGCGACAGACGACAAGCGTTAAATATTCATACATAAACACATATAATTTAATTAATGACAATACATTTTAGCTTTTAGCTAACACGAAAGGAAGTATTACAAAAATGTTGAACATACAAAAAATAAAATATAACCTCTTCGTTTTTAAACGAAAATCCCCTAACATTGAGCGCTCATGTGCGCGCACACACACATATATAATGCCTTTAAAAATGGAAGGGTAAGAAAGGTATGTAGGTACTGATATCATCCACAAATTATTGAATCTAAAACAACCAAATTCTAGAAAGTCACAAATAAAGTGTGTACATATATAATAGCACTAAATTACCTGTATCCTCAGCTTGCCTAAACACTAACGCAATAGCCATGCAAATAAGGCATAAGACTTGCTTGCACACTGACACTTTAATCAACAAAGTACAATTCGACTACATACTATATTTTGTTTACTAATCATATCAGTTAAATCTACATAGAAATGTATCGGTAAAATATATATACTCAGTTACTATTATAGCCATATAAGGTCTTAAAAGAATTATAAAACTACCCTCTGTCTAGTTCTGTTGTACGTTTGCTACGTTACATACATACTCAGAGACAATGTGGCATTCTAAAGAAAGAAATATGAATATCAGAACAATAACATTTACCCCCTACAACTAAAGTTAGTGACGGCCTCTATAGGCCTCTTATCTCTATTAGTATTAGTATATAATTAAATAATTATAAGTAAAATACTACTATTGACCTAGTAATAGAAAGTTCTAATCTTTTGCCCGGTCTAGTAGTCAGTATTGTCAAGAATTAAATACAAAAAGCAATAGTCTAAATTTACTGATAATTATATAAAAATGCTATATATGTTATCTACTTGCTACGCATATTTCTAAAAATCGAAGTACTATAACATCCTAAATTAGTAATTAAGCAGTTTCAGCAACGTGCCGCAAAGGCAGGACGAGCGATAGATTAAAATGTATTAAGCATACATATTTAAAAGCATAGTGAATAGTATAAAACACATGCCCTGTTAGTTCCATGCATTGTGCAGCGTTAGGAGGAAAATTTCATCGATATAAATACACGGTTGTCACCAAGAGTTTAAAGAGTCCCACTGATTAACAGAATGTCTGTTCTGTGTGGGAGTTTATTTAAACGGCCTGTTACAATAGTAATTGATACATCTAGTTCTTGGATAATTCTCGATAAGCTAAATTTACCAATTACTAAAGCAAATTCCTGCAACAGATGTCAACTGCAAATGTCCGCACACTAGCAGAGAGCAGTCGGTACTTATCTAGGGAAAGGTGATTACAAGCAACAAACGAGACAGATAGATCCTAGACGCTTATTTGACACGTGACTCAGATCCACAGACCTTTTTCATATTTATTAAGTAACTAACGAACATCGAGGCGGTATCTAAACACAAACAGTCAACTATAGTCCGTTGGCGATAAGAAAATCATCAATGGGACTTTATAAGTCCCAAGTGAGGCCTCATGTAGATTCGTGTAGCAACAATGACCAAGGCGCCTCGCGTGAACTGCTTAATAGTGGACAGTAGTGATCGAATTATACAAGTTCTACCACTACAAATAAGTAAATGGTTATTTTAACCTTCAGGTCAATCAGGCCATACCTTTCGACTCATACACACATAACCGCAGTTAGCTGACAGTGTGTGGGGAGGCGAATATCAACCGACAAACTGTTAAACAGTGGGAGGTTTTATATACACAGAATACATGGAAGTAAATAAATAAATATTATGTTTTTTACATGTCCTATTTTGTGTACTGTTTTAATTTATTGGTAACAAAAATAAACGAACAGGAATGAAAACCTTTTGCGACAATTGTCTTAAACATATCTAAATGTTAGAAATTATCGAAATAAAACATGTAAAAAGGAATACATAATAAACAATGATAAGACGTGTTACAAGACAAAATAAACATTTAATAATAAAAAAAAAGTTAACCTGTTGCAAATTTAATTTTCTGTTTGGTGTCCTAACTGAATAAATAACCTACCTATAATAGAATATACCTAGCCTTTCATCTCTAAAACAGACCTTAAATACCCAAATGATATATTTATTTTTTAAGTTGGCACAATGAAATAAAGACTTTTATTGTGCCAACTTAAGAAATAAAAGTTTACACATATTATCACGTATAATTATCAGTGCAAAAAAAGCTATCTATACTATCGATTGACATCGCAAAAAGTTGATTGCTACAAAATTTTATTTGTTTTCCATATCAATGTTATATATTGGTATATATGACAAGGAACATATATTAACATAATATATTCTTGTATTGATTTATTGCAAATCATTGCAACTAACTGTAGTTATTCTATTATTTTTTGTAGCAGATGTGTACTGCCAACGCATTATAATTTTCACAGCGATTTATAACAAACCAATATGTTATATTAATCAATGAATGGATCAATGTAACATAAGAATTGTAAACAAGCTTCAACATACAAACATCGATATGCGTTATGATGTTCTTTACTATGAGCGTGTATTAAAATTATTTTTTTACCGACTGTGATATTCTATATGTTCTGTGAATGAAGGACATGAGATTACAGGGTTTAAAATCTAATAATAGTACCCTACTCCACGCCACTCTAACATCTCCATGCTATCAAAAATTTTAGGAAGCAACGATCATAAACAATCTATAAAAATGCAACTATGCAAATATTTACTTTATAGTAAAGTATGTTAAAATTAATATTAATAAAAAATATTATTACTTCCTTAAATTTTTAAAGACCTTAATAAAGAACCTATGCCTATTGTTCATGATTCTAATTTTGCTGCGCGATGTTGTGAACTAATACAATACGGTGGGCGACTCCTTTCTAAATAAACAATAAAATTTAAGTATCTGTTTGTATTGTACTGTAATTTTTTTAATGAGCGCATTTTTTTCCATGGCTAAATAAACAATTGTTGTTAATAATTTAATTAAACAATCATTTTAATTACGATTTTTTGTACCTATTGTATTGTCTTTATTGAAATGGGTGGCCTGTTTTAAATTAATAAGACCTAATGCATAAAGCTATTAATAAGAATTTTATTATAAAAATATATAATTGATACTTAATACAAAAGAGGACTTTGTAGGAAGTTAAACTTCTTATACCAGCCAAGTAGTGAGGTGTAAATTGGAGGCCAAGTCAAAGCACTAAGACGTAATTGTAAAGTGCAAATATACATAGAACTGCATATTAATATTACCAAGTGTTTGTAAAAAATATCGTTTATCTAATGACACCCTAACTCGTCTCTCAAAACGAGCATCATATCTATGATGGAAAAGAATGTATGAAAGATCTAATTACCCTTTTTGAATATAGCTAAAACACGCTAAAAAGTTAAACGGCACTATAATATTATCCATTAACTTACAGCGTTTATTCGAAGCTGGATGATTATGGAAAATAGACATGATAGACACCCATAAAGAAATGCATTTAATTCTTCTTATATCAATATTTTTGGAATATTTTCTTGTATTCTTCGTATTAAACCAATAGTATTAAATTAAGCTGTATGATCCCTTCATACATTGAGGTTAGCAAACAGTCGCGTGGCCCACCGTACATGGCTCCTAGTGATCAGATGTGATCGGGGTCGCATTTCACAAACGTGACAATAGCCTTATTTGTCAAATACAGACATATAGCAACTGAATAAGGATAAATGGTAATTGGTTGAAGCGAAATAGTTCATTTTATTTGACATAAAGATATCATGATTTTGTGCTTAACTACGGCACGGCACACTCTTCTTTAGAACTAGATAAAAAGCCAAAGTCAATATTACATTATTAGTGTTGTCAATAGAATTTTGAAGGCTATTTTAAAAGTTTCATACCTTTGCCACTTTAAAAGTTTGTGAAGAGACCTGAGACGTATTTATGTTCATACAAGAATAGGAATGTCTATCCGTATTTGACAAATAAGAAGTAGTAGTTACAGATTTTGCGGAACGTATAAAATCCTATACGTATTCAATGGAAGAAGCGTTAAAAGCCCAACTACTGCAGTGTAGCCGCCAACTACTCCATTCAAACTAGAAAAACAGTGGAATCACTGTTTCTATAAGGCAGGAATTGTGTGGCAAATAGTAAACGTAAAATAATACGTTTAAAAACGATCTTTGAATTTGGCCTCGAGTGGAACATAACACGACCAATCTGTAACCACTTTGTCAGAGAGCAGGTGAACATGCCAAGCTGGTGTTTATTGGAGCCTAGCCGCCCCACGTGTACCCTCATGCGCATCCTCTGTGAGTCGCTTCACCCCGGTGTTGCCGGATTAGTCACTCTCTCCAGTTGCCAGTGTTGAAATTAATTGGTGTATTGTTTACTTATGTTACTGTTTAAGGTGTTTATTGTTTATATTTTTTAAATATGACGTACTGAAATTGATCTTATTTTTTTCTTTCAATTTTATTTCCAATTTTTTTCAATGCAAAAATATATGTAATATTGTCTTGATTGTTCATTTATTGGTTGATATTTCGCATTTCGATCTTGCCATAGAAGTGAATAACAGTTCGTCTCTAACACTATTTCCGACTCACGGACAGGTCAGTTTATCTTTTAACAAATAATAAGACGCATGTGTTATCAAAAATACTATTTTGAAATTAATATTATAAATTTACGCTCTAGTGATATTTTTTTGATAGTTAAAGTCGTCTAATAATTACGAATCTAGTCCAATGATAAAATGTTCTGAAATTAATATTACACAGATCTGGGGCTCCCAAACCAGATTTTCATATTAAACCCCCAATATTATATGTGTTACATAAATGTCTAAGTAAAACTATACACCAACCAACCAACCAGCGCAGTCCCCACGCACACTCGCAACGTTAGTACACAGACACTCGCACACGCAACACTCAAGGCCCCCTGAACAAGTTCGACTTACGCCCAGACCGTATACGTCCGGCGGCTACTAGTCTGACTAGTCTAGCGCTAGTCTAGCGCTAGTGTCGCTAGTGCTCTACGCTTTGCCTCAGTTGGGCCAGTTGCTGCTGCAGCAGGCCCGCACTGACCGCCGCGTAGTTAAACCTCTGTGAAGTCATCACGGTGTTACCATCACCACGCTACTCAACGCTACTCTATGGTGGATGTGGCAACACTGGTTATATAGTAAAAAGATAAAATAAAACATTAAAAAATGTATACAAAATATACCGATATTGATGAGTTTCGATTTTTCTTAAGTAT
>DWNK01000392.1:0-11913 GCA_018250315.1 Hyalothyrus neleus pemphigargyra | reverse complement strand
GCACCCTATGATTTGGGGGGATATTTACCCTTTCTGGCATTGATTTTTCAAAAAAGTCTGTTTAGACGATCAAGCAAACAGAAGTATTATATGTATTTTTGTATATAATAAAGGTTTTATTAAAACTACGTCAACTGTAAGTATTTCGTGGATTTATCAGTTCGACTTGTATGAATTTGGGGTGGAGGGGTGGGGTAATCAAAATTGGCTGAGAATATCTTGTTGAGTCTTTGGCTTTCTAAACCAATCAAAACGTCAAGATTGATACGTATGAAGTATCGTGCATACTTTGATTGCAATTCGTACTAAGGTTATTATTGTTCTTGTTGATTACAGATGACCATCGAACGTAGTGACAATCGCGAGTACCTATCGCAAACTCATCTGATCTTTCAATACTATAAAAATACGTTTAAGCTTTGCATTTAAAATAATGTCTGTCCTTTTTTCAAACCAGAACGTAGCCGACTATTTTTACCCACTTCAAATATAACAACAATAGCCATTTTCAATAATGTTTTGCAAACCGTACACAACTGCCGTTGAGAGCTTCGAGTGCACTCCGAGTCAGCATATCTAAAACAGTATAGAAATTCCAGTCACAAACTTCGGTTTTAACTATCCTGAAGTGTCCAGGAAACTGCAGTCGCCGAATGATTGTAGATTGCAGCTTAAGTATGCATTTTAACGAAGTGTTCTATTCTCTGGTATCTTCTGCGATTCGTATTTAAATCGGTGAGTAAGTTAAAATAGAGCGGTCTTTGCAAATATATTTTTGGTTCAAATCAACTGAACAAAAGCTTACATATTTTTGAGTCCTGTATTAGAGGTGCTCGATGTCACAACAATACATACTTATACGATGTATAACAAGTTAAATAGTGCATAGTATGTCTACGGACTATTTAGCTTTTGATTCCGAATATATAATTTTGTGATAATGTCTCGTTGATCAAGCCCATATCAGTCTCAGCCAATCAAAACGTCCGAATCAAAAGTCGATGCGAAATAATATATAGATCACACTTTGAATACAACTCACATCAACAAGGGTAGGTACTGATTTATAGAGTAGTTTATAGACTTACTTTTTTGAGGCGTTCCATCGCAACGATCGATTTCAACCATCATGGGTGGCGCAATTTCAAACTTTCTTATGTTATGTGATCATAACTTTTACATACAAGTAGATTAGTGAAAGGTACAAGAAACTTTATGTGCCTAACAGTTTGTATCTATAATCAAAGTATTTGTTCCTTGTTGCTCCTCTATTTCGTGTCCGTTTCTTCTTAAGTAGTCATTATCAAGAGCACATGGATAAAATTTTACTATATACGCTTATTGACTATTAATTCAAACTATGTCCACTGTAAAGTCACGAAGTAGAACAGTAAAAAATAACGTCACATACGCTTCGTGCCAATAGTGTTCCCTGTTTCGAGCCACGCCACTTCGCCATTTATATAATGTGATCGCGTAAAGGCTTGTAGCCGTAACTTCTGGTAATTATTTTGAAATTTGTTCTATTTTAAATGAGTTTACATAGTATGTTAATCTAGTTACTATGTCAAATAGATTCTACTAAGACATACAGACAGACAGACAGACAGACAGACAGACAAAATTTTTTTTTGGTTTTTTTGTTATAGGTACCGTGTATACTATCACAAGCGTTAAGTAAAAAGCTGTTATTTTGATATTAGAAACAAACACTTCAATTTTATTTATTTGTATAGATAGATAAAAAAATTAAATTAAACTACACAATTAAATCACCACTGTTATAAGGTTAACATTACGAACGTTTATATTTATGTAGAAAAGCTAGCGATATTGTCCAAATTTGCCATTAATTATTTTATAGTTATACAACGCAAACATTAGTCGTAGAGTTCTAAGGAGAAATTGCAGGCAGGGCAAGTGTTACCGAGAACTGCTCAATTTGTTAGTGTTAAGAACAGATGCTGTTTTTGCCATGAATTAAATATCAATAAATATTCTTGTAATCTTTACATTTTTAAGTACAGTGCCGTCAGATTTTGTATTTTTTTACTTAATATAAAGTACAACTTTTTCACTTAATGTGTATTTTCTCCGTGGAATCTAGAATAAGCTAGAGTGTCGCGCTATTGAGTTCTATTCTGAGGTATGAAATAAGGCTGTTATCGCCTTATTTGTTTCCAAGTGTTCTGTTTTAGCCCTCCGGAGCAGGGTTGTTGCTGATGCAAGTTTTTCAATATCATCGGATGCCAACGCTAATGCTGATATTCGCATAACCCTGAATCAGGATTAACAAGACACCAATGAATGACTAAATGCTCATATTTTATGTGAAGAATGACTAAATAATGCACCTATTCTAAGTGAAGTTGGTCACAAATTTCCGTGCACTACTTCTACTATTTCATTAAAAAATGCACACAAACAAATGGTATACGCGCGAGCGAACAAAAACAACCCAACTCGACAACTGACTGACCCAAATTGGTTCGCGCATTCATTTGTAATGAAACAAATATCGAACATGCAAAAACAAGCTTATTTATGTTTTGTACAATAAACGCTCAATCTGTAAGCCCGATTACAGAAAATTGACCTTGATGGATGGCTAGTGGCAAATTGTTATAAGCATTTGTATACATTGAACGAATATTGAGTTAATTTTACTGGATTGTTTTAACGTGGAACTTTGTAAAAACTTTTTGAGAGTATCGGGCGATTTAAAACATGCAATTTTTTATGTTAAATCTTCAAAAAAGTAAGGTCCATCTGATGGTAAGTAGTCACTGCCATCTATGGACATTTGCAACACCGGAGGAGTCTATAATGCACCGCAATAGGATGGGACGATTATAAACAGTAAATCTGGCTTTCAGGTATGCAAGTGTGATACGGGAATATGATGATAGACCTAAGTGTGGTCGCTAGTCAGTCAGGTCATACGATGAGTTGTTACCACCAGTGACATTAACATTTGAATAACCCAATCTGCATTTTTACCCAACCGGATCAAATAGATTAGAATAGATTTTTTTTATTCTGTGCTAAATTTCATTTAAATCCCTTTAGCCGTTTTTGGGTAAAAGGCTAATAAACATCCACCCAAACAATCTTTGGCATTAATAATATTATATTAGTTAGATCAGCCATTAGTCAGTGCAACTGTGAGTATAAATGTTAGATCAGATGGCAGTTAGTAAGCTGCATCCAATTAGTTTGCGGTCCGCACAGGTGCAGTTCGAGCATTGAGTTAACTTACTTGTCCTGTTCTAAATTTTCACTGAAATTCATTTATAGTAGTTTTGTAGTTTCGTGCCTTGAGGTCCTGGCACTGTTTTATTTTACTTGTTTTTCTCTTTTTAGTACTCATCTTATTATGATTTATGTTGCGACCAATTGTTACAAGTCAATACTAATCAAATTAAAGTAGAAACGAAACATAACTTTCGAAGTCGAAGTTCTTATTATCTAATAGGTAAATCAGACTATAATATATATACTACCCAATCAACTCAATGATATATTAATTACTTAATTTAAAAAATACGAATAAATAAATTTTAATCAAATTCCTTTCATTGTTAAAGGAGAGGTATAGGTATGGTATTCTTAAAACCGATATGAGAGCTATTTGGAATAAATCATCCTTTCATCCATTAACTACGTGCTGGGAAGTCGCTAAAGGTAAGGATTGGAACTACAGCAGACGCTCGCGCCAGTTTCGGTTCAAACCATATTAGCAACGTAGCGCCACTTGCTGCCTCGCCAGCGCTTCTCCTAATTAACTTTGTAGTGACTCTCGTTTAAGCGTTTTGGTTTCGGGCGTTAGTACAGATTCTATTTGAATTTACTTAGTTTTAGAACAATCAAGTTTTTGTAAATAATATTTATTAATTAATATATTTTGTACCGTTTCCTAACAAATGTAGTGTCAGACTTACTTCTAATACCGGCGCGAACCAATTTTTGTAATAAAAAGGTGTACCTACACATCAATGCTACTGCATTTACTTGAGGTAAGGTTTCATCGTGTGACTTGCCTGCAACTACTCTCAGACTGTAGTCTATCGTTAATAACGACCATGTTCCGGTAGTACGCGTGAGTACCAAAATTCTTCTCCCCGCCTTTCCTATCCTATTTCGGCTCCTATGTCGGCGTGATCCCTCGGTTTTTCTCAAAGCGTTGCAGCATACTGTGCATGCTGCATACGAAACAAAGCCATGAGATGCCATAAAGTGTGGACGTGTTTCTTAAATAAATCTTTTCTTTGTCTTCAAACGCGGCATTGGCAAAGCTGGAGCGGGAAATGTTCAAAAGCGGCAGTACCCTTACCATCAGGTAGCCTGCTTCTTCGTTAAACTTATACGTAAAAAATACTAGCTGAATAAAAAAATATCCATATATACAAGTAGCTTTTAACATAATTTGTACAAAATGTATAAATAATATTTTATGGGCTCCTTAAGGTATATAGGTACACATTTTATTTTTAATTAAAAATTCAATTCAATACAATATATAATGATCGTCGACATAATAGTTAGGGTGCGTTTGCAAAATTTAGTAGATACTAATTCGGATTAGGCCAAAAAAATTCAAAAAATAATGAACCACTGAAAAGTTTTAAAATTGCATTAAATTGATATTGAGATCCTTTATTCAATTGCAGCCGATGATCCACTCCTCGTGTTACATTACATGTATAAATAAATAATAAGTAATCACACAAAATATTTGTTCCGGGTGGGAATCGAAATCATTACCTTCAGCGGAGCAGTTAGGTTTACTAACCACTAGACAAACAAGTCATATTTTATTATGAAGAATTTAAGGATAATTGGTATCTGATTTCATTGTGTAATAAGGTTCGTTTGTAGGACATCGTTTATTTTTTCTTGAAATAAAAGACCATCCTTTTATATTATTTCTTTTTCTAGTCTGCATACCAAGTTCGTTTCTTTAATCTATTAACTACTTGCCTTTGCTTACCCTTTCTTTGATCTTTCTTGTAATTTTCTACGTTCTTTGAAAATGTGTACATGTATAGTGCAAATACTACAAAGGGAATTAAAATTATATTGTAAGCATTATTTGAACCTATCCCTTTTTGATCATAGCCATCCCTCTACGATTCGATACTTGTTTTTAGCATAACGTAATATGAGAACGTTGCTTTTAATATCTGAAACAATAAAATATTTATTTTATATTTGTTGTATTAATATATAGAAAAGTGATATCAATAGGGCACTTTTTCACTACACTATTAAAAAGATCGAAAATTACACTAAGAATGACGATGCATGTCCACGGCCCTCAGACGTCTTGCGACAGAGGCACCGCAACAGAATAGGAAGGGTGGGGAGTGGAGATCGGATTCTCACGCGCACTTATGGAATACGATAAATCACTATTACCGGTAGACTGCGGCCTGTGGGTGGCCGCTAGAGATTCAAATGAAAGGACTTACCAGCAGTGAGTAAATAAAAACTCAATACTCACTGATACCATAGGGTTCACTCCAGCTTTTAAGCCTCCTAGTGCGATGAACTGCATCTCGGTTTGCAATCTCGAGATGATAATTAGTACGATCTTCTGATTGGAGACATTCATACTCTCCCATGGAGTGCAGTACATTACTTCTGGTAGATCCTCGCTCTTAAAATTTTAAGTTATTGTTTATTATACAGAAAGCATAAATCGCACAAGAAAAGATGTTTTAATGAAAAAAAAAGCTAAATATTTAAATTTACTTGTACTTGATGAAATCATTATCGTCGATCCGTTACTGACCTACTGCTCAGGTCTTCAGTCAAAATGAGAAGAATAAGCCCATAGTCCAACACTATCCAAGTTCGGATTGAAATTGAGCTTTTTTTTCGCAGACCATTGAATTTTTTTTTAAATCATACTTATATATTATAGATTCCCTGGTCATATTTATTGATTGCGTAATACGGATATGATTAAGAAAATTCGGAAGCAATTTAAAATATTCGTAGACATTCGTAAAATTGAACTTCCCAATCATCTGAGTAATCGTATGGTGAGTTTATTGTTGTTTACCTGTTTCCGTATTTCTTCAATGACAAATGACATAAGAATAAGTTCACCAACGTACGCACCAATCATCGTCATATATGTCATTATATTTCCCTTAAAGAAAATAATAAAATCAACTTATATAACAGTATATAGATATAATTAAGGAATCTTTTACCGCTAAAGACAGAACATAATCTTTGCGCCAAGCAAATCATCAAAAAAAAATTGTATTCAACCCACAAAAAGTGTAGAAAAAGAAATAGTCAAATACAATACTGGAAATAAACAAGTTCTTTTTACAGCTATTGAACTTTTAATGTATGTCATTAAAAGCCACCGTAGCATTGGCGACTCCTCTAATGTCTTAGGTGCATTCCCATCAGTGACTTCTTACCATCAGGTAGAGCTGCCTCTTCGGTAGGCTTATACAAACATAAAAAATCATAATAAGAAAAACATAATAAAAAAGTTAAGAATAAGCTGAGGTTACGTGCAACCTTCGGATATAGAACACTAAATAAGGTAACAATAATTGCAATATAATATAAAACTGGTTTTCAGTATTATATGACAGAAATACTACTACTTTCAACATAAATGTACTACAAAAAACATATTCCCACCCCATTCAGAAATTGGTATATTATGAAGCTATCACTGAACAAGTTATCCAAATAGTTCGCAGCAACATTTACTCCAAACGCGGATTGTACGTCGTCGAACACCCTGTAAATTAAACAAATATAGTATGTTATTTCTCAGAAATATACCTATAATGCGTAGCTATTTATAAATAAATAGATGAATAATGACAACATATAATAGTTACTACATATAGCCATTAAGCAGTGAAATCTTACGTTGGGAATTTCTGTCTCACTCTGGGAGGCCCGGCTTCGAATCCCAGGTCTGACTCTCTAAATCATGTTCGTATTACAAAATCCTTATCACTTCTACGGTGAAGGAAAACGCCATAAGGAAACCTACGTAGGTACATGCGATTTTCACAAAACCATTGTTTTCACAGGTAATTGAAGTCTGAAAAACCAGAACTAAAGAATATAATATAGGAAAATTATGTATGCGAGTCAGAAGATGTATTATTATTAAATACATATTTCACCTTACCTTATGATAAACGCATGATGCTTGATTATGCCAATCAGTCGTCTTTTAACTTCTTCGTTACTTAATTTTTCAACAAAACTTGTTCTCATTGTATTCTTCAAGATTTGTACATGGCCGATTAAGTGATAAATAAGCATGTAATTGAAACAATGAATAAGAGCCATGACCAGAACGCCATTAGTAGTGATGTAAACGTTGAGGATGTGAATGAAAAGCCAGTTTCTATAATTGTATTCATAATCAAAAGGCATCCACATATAAATGCAAGTTTCTAGTTGCGCGGTTCTGTTGAAAATTTTTTCTTTGTTGGTGACGTTGTGCATCAAAGGAATGATATTCCAAAAGACCGAGCTCAGACCGAAGACGAAAACCAGGTAATATGCAGTTAGCCTTGTTACGCGTTCCACAGTTACCAATTTCTGCAATATAAATAATGTATTTTATCTAACTGTCCTACTGTGTTATAAATTATATTTTACATCACACCACGTAAGGTCACATCATATCTCATCACGTCAAGTCACGTCACATCACGTCGCGTCACGTCGCGTCACGTCACGTCACATCACGTCACGTCACGTCACGTCACGTCACGTCACGGCACGGCACGTCATGCACACACACACCGCATATCATCTCATCTAATCACCTCACATTTCACCACGTGACGTCGCATTACATGACATCATATCACATCACATCTATTACAAAACAAGAAAAATCTTAGTACTTACTTTTCTATAAAATTCATTACTCTCAGTGCAATAGTTGCTAATGTGAATCTGAGTCATAAACATTTTTGTTACGGTTTTATAAGCCTCCAGTTTGGTTGATCTTATGTTTATCTGAACAAAATAATAATTTATAAGAAATTAAGAAGAAACACTGATAGTACATTTACTATAAATAGAGATAAAGTGTTTACTTAAATATCACTTACATTAGCTAAAATAGTCGGAGGCAATATAGACACGATAGTACTCATAACTTCATAGGTGAGGTTTCGATAATTCATATATAAGTACACGATTTGAGCTATGGCGCACATTGGAGCTACCCTAATTGTTAACTCGCCGTGAAGATTCAGAAGCCTGTGTATAGGCTTATAACCCCACCAGGTCTTCTTGCTCAAGCCGTAAAAGTTGAGCATTGATATCAAGACATCGTAGAACCTTTGCTGGCATGGAGCCTGCCTAAAGAAAAAAGTTATCTTAATTAGAAAGAAAAGAAAGAAACAAAAACATTTATTCGGACACGGAAACAGGTTCAACAACAACAGACTCAAAACAGTTTTTAGAAATCCGATATTTATTTAAGATAATATTACACTCAAAGTCACATACGCTATGTGCGTATTACACAATTTAAATACAAAAAATAGCATAATCAGTAAAAAAAGCTAAGATTCAATCCGCGTTGTGCGCTATGTCTGCGCTGCAGTCGCCTCGAAACGGTTGTCACGAAGCATTGCCGGAGGGTAGGCAACTAGGCGCCGATTTTCAGTGAATATTTATAATAATTCTACGTCTTGTCCCAACGTACGATCTGACATAGCAACCGCCCTCAGCCCGGAGTTTACAGTCATAGCGATAAAATAGCGCCTTGTGTTTCGGTAGTACGCTTGAGAGTCAGATTCCCTTTTCCCACCCTTACCATGCCGCTGCGGTGCCTCTGGCGGTATATCCTCGCCTGTGGGTTTTCAAAGCGTGGCTGCCTTATGTAAGCTAGGCGTCAAGAGACCCGCACCTTGTTCCAAACATGAATTGCAAATCTCATCTTTCACTTTAAAGCCGGCATAGATTTAGTGACTCCTCTGGTGTTGCAAATGTCTATATTAAACACTAAGCCCTGCACACAATTTAAAGTTGTTTCTATTAAAATTTTGAAATTAATTTCAACACTAAGAGCTTTATAGATTATACTGAGTATTTTTTCGGCAGCGTATATTCTGACATGCATTTCACAAAAGAATTAAAAAAATACCCCAACTCATAGCAGTGTACATTTTCCTTGAAAAGTGCAGTGTAGTACATTTAAATTTAGTAGAATGTTTATTACTTACAAATAATACTCTTCTCCCATAATATTTCCAACGGATATAGCGCTAAACGAACAGTTCTGAACAATACATTAGAACTAACATGTCTATAATAAGTACGTAAACATGCATTCAATATGTTCCCATTATCGAACAATGAGCGTGGCGGTTGACGCGAAGAGGAAATAGGATAAATCGTTTTACCGTAATTGAAAATGTTGTTCAGAATGCGAGTTTAAAGTAAAATTTCAGAAGTATTTAAATTATATTAAAGGAGAAGAAGAAGAAGTATTTAAATTATATTAAGAAGTATTTCAAAAGTATTTTAATTAATTAATAGCAAATTAGGATAGTGTTGAACGGACGTAATACGTATGTGCAACTTCAATTATGTGATTATACAATCAGCATGGAACATTTAGTACGTGAGCCATTTTGACGACCAATTTCTATCACCTAACAAATTTTCAATTATCACTGAACAATTTTTTTTCTTGCATGTTCGTGTAACCGGCTGACGTATAATCCACCAAGGTATGGCCGGCCGTCTTTTTTTTGTCTTTGAATAAATACATTCTGAATCCAAACGGTGCAACTGAGACTCCACCGTGAATCCGTCTGTCCGTCTGTCACAGGGTACCTACTATGACAAACAAGCCCAAGATAGGAATCTTACGAGCCATATTAGGTGGAGTATCTCTATGGCCGTTATGACAACAAATTATAAGAATAAAATATAAAAAAATATGTTAAAATTTTTAGGCGAATGTTACATTGCAAGGAAAATCGAAACGCGTTTGACATTTGATTAGACTTGTCATATAAACACATTGTTTATTCGTCGTATAGATTAAACTTTCATTCCCTCTGCAACTTTCCAATGATTGAATGTGGCTCTCAGGCGCACTAGCGGAACACGACGGTAGAATCCGGCCTGAGAGTAGTCGCTAGCCAGTCAGTTCACACGATGCGTGCTTACCACTAGCATATATTTACGTATTTAAAAAAAAATCATGATCACAATGGAAACAAACCAATGCTCAAATTAAACAGTCTGTTAAATAACATGGTAAGTCAACTTATCATGCAATAAGAAGCTACATGGGCGGTTTGTTTTTGCTTTTCTTTTTGATTACTGCCCTTCTTGCCTTTTATTTCATCATTAATCACTAAGAAAGCAAAACAAACCTATCGTTATCTTTAAAGACAAATGTAAAAGAAAATGCAATTTAAGTAGCCTTTTACTAAGTAATACAATATCCGTCGTGATAGCCCAGTGGTTAAGAATCAGGTTTTTCGAGACCGTTTTTCAGATCCAGTTTTACGAAGTGGAAGACCATGATTCGTCTGGGGAGGTACTCTCGTTGCACCTATTTCTACCATGAAGCATTTTTTTTAGTTTCTGAGGAAAGGTATGTATCCCGGCTCGTACATGGTGCGACATTCCGGAGTCCATTCTTATCAATCCAATCTGATCGACTTTAGATAAAACTCCTTTTTTCTGCATTGAGTTAGTTACAGACGTCTATGGGCCGACAGTGACCACGTACCATCAGGAAGCCTACATGCTCCTTTACTGCTGCTTCAATAACATCGTGAGCAAATTAAAATACATTCGAGTTGCGCATTTATGTACTAAAATACCTGCAAAAACTTCTTACCTCGCGCATTGTCGTTGCCGCCACGTTGACACAAAATTTACAGTACTTTAGCGACCATGGAACGAATTTTCTTGTATTTTTCATTACAGTTACCTGAAAGCAGTTCTGAAGAAGAAGAATGTTCTACAGAAATGCATCTACACAAAGGGAAAACGATCTTCTACGAGTCCTTTTCAGTGTCTGAACTAAAGGTAAGACCGAGAACTAGAAAAATCGTGTCTTACTTACAAGAACTTATGAGTTCCGCGACGCTTTTCAAAGTTTTCAAAGCTTTATGCTATTATCCGAATATCTTTATTCGTTTCTTAAGTTGTGATCATTAAATCTAAGAATCATGTATATTTTAACGATTCCTCTTTCATCGGTATCATCGGTGCACACGAATACTTTAAGATTTCCCTGACACTAATGATGTTACAGAAACCATAAAAACTAAGGATATTTAATCAATAGTGGGAGCCTATTCAGATTATATCTGACTGGCTAGCGACCATCCTTAGCCCGGAATCTACTGTCAATAGCGACTTGTCGTGTTCCAGTAGTACGCCCTTGAGCTAGATTTTCTCTGCACACCCTTTGCAACCGGTTGCAGTGCCTCAAACCTGAGGGTGCTCGCTAGCCAGTCAGGTCACACGATTCCTGCCACCAGCAAAGTTTACCGTTTTGTAGCTATTGCCATTTGTGTCCTACTGCTGAACTCATTACTTTTCCCATATCTGCGCGCTCCACGCGACTCCAATACGGATTGGATTTGAGTGCATGCTATAAATGTCACACGAAATCCGTATTAAAGCAGTACGTTGATTGCTAAAGCTATTCACCAGTTGTAAAAACATACTCAAATATCCCCAACAGAATAAACTCTTGCTTAAAGTCAATGTAGGTAGTAGAACAAACAGTTTCACTGGCTTTCATCATCATATTTCTCAGGAGTAGACATTACGGTAGTTTCAACAGACCTATTTCTCGAAAGAATCTTACGTTTGGTAGACAGGTGTGGTTGCAGGCTTACTTAAATAGGTAACGAAACAAGCGCGGTC